>OMLC01002324.1:10627-40843 GCA_900302585.1 Regalecus glesne
ACGTGTGCTCTTCCGATCTCACACACACACACACACACACACACACACACATATGCATTGAGAGAAGGATAATGACAATAGAGTTGTCATGCAAGAGGAAAAGGATCACTAAACAGGAGGTTTATGGATGTAGTGAGGGAGAACATGCACATGGCTGGTGTGATACAGGAAGATGCAAAGGAAAGAAAGTGATGGAGAAGCATCATCTGCTGTGCCGACTCCAAGCGGGAGTAATAATAGTAGAGTGAGACAGAGAGAGAGAGAGGAGGTGACCCAAAGTTGAACTCGGAGATAAAGCCACTGAGAAGCACATAGAAAAATAAGGTTGTCAAGAGCAACAGAGTCTTCTAGAACAATGGGGAGAATGAAGCTGAAACAGAGAAGCAGAGATTATGGGACAGAGGAAGACAGCTGCTCAGAGAGATTGGGATGAGACAGTGTTTCAAAGTCAGGCTGTCAAATGTGAGTAATATTTTTGCCTACATAGTAAGAGCCTTCCTCTATCACCAAAAAGACATTGGAATGAACAAGCCCAGCTTTTGCTACACAAGTACTGATTCACATACATCTGACTACTTAATTGTGATGTGGAGTGACACAATGGTGCAGTCATTAGACCATCACAGATTCCTAAGATCACATCTCAATCTTCAAAATAGCCAAGTGGTTATATTAGCAGCTATGGCAGTGCCTTTCATGCCCTGGTCCCTAAATACCTACTCAGGCAATTTGGGGGAACATTATAAAAATGTAACACTCCACTTGATAGTAGATCCACACTGTAATGTAAAACAATATTGGGGAGACCAAATTTCTGTCAGGATCCACAATTCCTCACACTCTGCCTTGCTCTGGCCCTGCCATGTTTTCACACCTGTGTAATGTTGAAAACACTCCAAAAGGGCTGCAATAGTTGTCTGTTGACATCTTGGTTTATAAATCATATGTTGAACATCCCGGACACCAGAAAATCCTGCTGACTCTACGAGACTAAAGCATACCTAAAATGTTTGGCTGTTTGTTGTGTCCTACATGAGAAAAAGGCTTTATAGCAAAAACTGTAACTAAGTTTCTGACTACCTCACATTAGACACAAGCTGGTGTCTCTTCAAAGTTGCCTAGAGTCAATTATTGTGGGTGTACCGTCTGCCTCAGTTACATTTAGTTCTAAGAGCTATTTGGCAAAGCCACTTTAGTTCCTCCAAATCACAAATTGTTTTTCTTTACTTCCCCCACAACTTACAAGACACAGTTAAAACCAAAGAGAAAGAAAGTTTAATATCAAAATAATATCAGTACAACACCTGTCTCCATTTATATAATTACAGGGCAAAATGGGTAACGGTGTGGAACAAAACAGCAAGCACGCTGACCTGCATTCTAATCAACTCTCTTGTGAGCTAGAGAGACCGATGCATGCGTAACACCTTAGATTGCGGCCTTCTGTTTAGCAATATAGAAAAATGTTTGCTAAATGAGATTAAAGGCTATGGGGGAGTAGGGGAGGCTACCATGAGAGAAGAAAATAGAAGCAGACTTCAGGGAAGTAATCTGCTGAACTTTTTTGTCTATAGGAGCAGCAGAACAGTACAGTATGCCATTACAAGCAGTAATTGTCCCTTTAGGTTTAAAAGTAACTAAATACATTTCCACTTTGGTTAGCTCTTCCAGCTAATAGGTTTGAACTGATCCAATCATAGAACCAGATCCATATCCATATTGGATCCAATACTGGATCCAATACCTTCAATTGTTATAAGAAATGTGAAAACGAAATAAAAACAATTCAAGTTGTCTGCAGTGCTGTTGCTGTGAGAGGTTGTCAGCATGTCGTCGTGGGTCTCGGTTACCATACGTGTACATATCACAGCTCCATGTGAGTATCCAGCCAGTTCTGTTATAATAAGTAATGAAACAGTCAAACCTTGTTCTTCAGTAGTGCGAAAGTAGTCTACTCGCTTCCAGCTCTTCTATCTCATTCACTCAGTTTATCACTGCAGTTTTTCTAATTTGATCATCAATCCATCCATCCATTGTCACTCATGTATCTGAAATTGGGTTGCAAAGTCATGCTGGAGCCTGTCTAAGAGTTAATTGGGCGAAAGGCAAGGGAACACACTGGACAGGTCATCACTCCATCTCAGGGCTTGAGCAGTTAGGGGGACACTTCGGCATATCTTCTCATAGAACCAGGGATCAAACCATCAATCTTGTGATTACTAGACAACTACCTCCTGAGCTATGGTGCTCCTACTTTGATCATCCTGGTAGTAAAACTTAACAAAGACTACATGAGAACACCAATCACAGATTTTGATCCAGAATGGTTGGAAGATAGTTGTGTTTGAGAAGAACCCTACTCATTTGTCATTATCTTGATGGTGGACTGTGGATAGTGGTCATGTGTCTTGTTTTAGTTTTAGAGTATTTTCTTCAGTTTCATTTGCTTATTAGCAGATGGATGGTTAGAGAACTAGATAGACAAACAGGCAGATTATCAGGAGAGGCAAAGTCAAGAGGCCAGTTACAAGTTATTTTTATCAACATTCAGGGAGTAAAAGGCTTGAGGGAGTTACTATGACTAAGACTGTTCCCTGATGAGGATGTTACTGCAAGCTCTCAAGCCCCCCCTCTTCTTTTCTATGGAGTGACAGTAGAGGAAGAGTGGGAGTGCAGTGAAACCAGACAGGGCAGCTCCATGGTACAGATCAGATCCAAGAATTCAACTGCAGTTCATCACATTAAACTGTTTTGTGATGCAAAATGAAATCAATCCATTCGCTCATCCATCTTTGACTGCTTATTCAAAATCGGGTTGCAGAGTTATGCTGAAGTCTATTTCAGAGCTCACTGTGTGAAAGGCAGGGAAACTCCCTGGACAAGTTGCCATTCCTTTGCAGAACTCGAGCAGTTGGGTATTCAGTGTCTTGCTCAAGGACACTTCAACACGCTTTCTGAAAAAACCAGGGATCGAATCCCCAAAAGTAGTTTTCAATATGGATCCACCATCTTTAAAGTTTTGCTGATGTCGGATCATTTCACATTGTCCTTTCTGTTATATTCTTTGTTGTTGCGTTCATTGCAAAGTGCTTTTAGTGGTCATCAAACTAGAAAAGCGCTATATAAGAAAAAGTGAATTTACATTTACATTTGTTTGATTGCAATACCATCATGTGTCCCAGTTTCCACCAGTAGACTTTGCCTATTATGCCATAACTGTGATGGTTGGTGCAGATGCAGCCATCTAAAAATGACTTCAACTCTTGTCATCACCGTCGGCACACGATAAATGTATGATCATAAATTCGGCCATCATATTTTATATCTGTCCAATAGGATAAGAGGTTTTAAACCAGTTATCAGCATATACCAATATGCTGACTGGTGCATCCTGAGTTTTTAACAAATATTCTCTAGATATTCCACATGGAACTCGCTGAAATACTCTGAATACAGATTGTGCAAGTGAAGCTTGGGAGATGTTAATGGGCTTCTTCCATATTTTTCTTTATTATCACAAATTTTAAAATGACTAATATACTTGCCTTTATGTGGGCTGGGTTCTAACAGTGGGTAGCGAAGTAAGGCTACAATATTATTAACATTCTCATTATAAATCTTGGGCCACTTCTGATTAAATATTTTCCCAGAACCTTTTTCCCGATAAATGAGAAAGAAATAAACCACACAACAAATAAGGAGATAAAAACAATCTGGGCTGTAAATATGTATTAGGCCACTGTAAACTGCAATGACCAAAATAATAATTATGCTCATGAACAGTGAAAACCTTTGGCTTGCTCCCTGTAAATAATATTAAGTCATTGTGGGATGGATGAGAGGTGTACGCACAGTGTAGCATTCATAGCTTGCATTCAGTTTGCTTCTTGCCTTTGACTTTTAGACTGTCACACTGAAAAACCCTGACGTATACTTAGGTGGTAGTGAAAGGCAACATAAATTTGATTGCATATTTTGATAGAGAGGGATATTAACTGGCAGCCAGTATCCAGAATGAAAAAAGGTCAACATTTGTGAGCTGAAGCTTCAGGCTGTTGTCTGCTAATAGTTCCATCAGTTCCTTTTCCAAGACAGTGGACAGAGCCTTCTCTTTTAAAGCAGGATTCACAGAGAAAGGGTCCAAAATCTAAAGGGCTCCATGTCATAGGTCCTCTGGAAATTAATATGTACAGTCATAGTTTTAGGTGGACACTAGGACAACACCTTGTACCGTCTTTTGGGGCATTGACTGCCTGTCTAATTTTCAGAAAATGTTCATTGTAGGAGGTAAATTTATTGCAGGGCCTGGTAGATAGAAATTCAGAGGCTACTGTCACAGGAGGAATTGTTAGTCTATGGACAGTAGCAAACACGGAAGCATATGTATTTTTAGTCAATGATGTAAGAGTATTTGGACTGATTTGCAAAACCAGCCCAAATACTAGCTCAAACCAGCAGGTCATCAGCATACACCAGCAGAAACCACAAACATAGGGTGGTCACCAGCATGATATACAAAAAAGTACCCAAAATACATTCTAAGCTGATCACTAGCAAGACCAGGACAAATACCAGTCTAAACCAGTATCAGTATACACCAGCAAAAACTACTAACATAGGCTGTTCTCTAGCGTGACCTCCGGAAGAAGTGTCCAAGCTGATCATCAACAGAACCAGCTACGCTGTTTTCCCAGTGGGGAGGCTGCACTATGGTTTTCAATGAAATTGGCCTGAAAAATGTGTCTGTTATCTTCAAGCTTTCGGTGAAAAAAGCCGCTATCCCGATAAGAAAAGAAGAAAAGAAGTAACTCAGCCACTGGGAGACCAGTAAAAACAGACCAATTAGAAATGACGGAAAGAGATTTGTGTGTTTGTGTGTGTTCATGCCCCCCAAACAAAAGGAAGCAGGAGCTGTACAGGCTCAATTGTGCTGCTCTGAAATGAGAGGTGAAGGAATCTCGTATTTTTATATTCTCCTCCTCTCCTCACTCATTTGCTCTAGCTCTCTCCAAGGGGTACACAATGGAATGCTCAGCGGACGGAGTGAGGGACTAATCCTGTTGTTGACAAGACCATAGGGAATGTTGTGTGTGTGTCTGTGTATGTGTGTGTCTGTGTGTACATGTATGTGAGGATGAGGGAGAGAGAAACGGAAGGACTGTGCAGATACTGGTTTCCTTGGCAGCCTTGAGCAAATCTCAACACAGTGTGTACGCTCCCTTGTCTTTTTAAGATGTTTGTGTTTCCTGAGTATTCATGCTAAAACATGTATATGGGGGGTTATTTGTTGTTCAGTTGTTTTCCACTGAAAAGGGTGACCACTGTCTTAATCCCCTTCTATGTAGTTTTATACATAGTTGCAGATCATTCTCGTGCATGTGGACAAAGTGGCAGTTTCATAGAAAACAGGAGCCTTTTATGTAGTTGCATAAAAATAGATAGGCCACCACCAATTTAGAGTTCATACCCTGTGAAGAAAAGAGCTTGTTTTTGATCTGCTACCTTCAGTTTACAGGAGGGAAGAGTGATTTCCTTCATGAGATTCAGCTTTGTCAGATCAATAACTGTTTTTTTCTCCTGCTATCTCTTCTCTATATTCTGCCTTAACCTCTTCATTTGTCTTACTGATTTTGCTATTTTCTGTACTTAGTTCACTTATTGCTAGATTCTCTAGTGTTATTTCGCAAATGACACGTGTTTAGTAGGCTGCCTTTCACTCCTGGTCAGTGAAAAGGACATATATGTTAGGGTTAATACTCCTGCCTGTACCCCTGAGCAAGGCAATAAGAAAAAGAATTGGAGTTGGTCCCTTGGCACTTCAGGTGCTCATTACTCATATATATCAGGAAGGGCTACATGCATGGAGAAACTTTCTTTGTATGTTTCTGCAATGACAAATGAATCAAGCTTCTTCAAGCTTATTTCTGGCTTCAAGCTTAGCCTAGCTTTGTAGTTAGCTCTATTGCATTTGCAGTCAAAGCAGCCCTGTTAAAAGGATAATGTGTGGTGACTTCCATAGTTACAGATAGGTTGTCTCTACTAGACGTGTCCATCAGTTAGTATAGCTTTTGGCTAGGATTATGTTAGATGTGACAGGGACTCCAAATAGCTTTAGCCCCAGGCCTGACAGCAAATCTGCTATTGTTAACAGTAGCTCAGCCTTACTGGCAGATGCAGCAGAGTTTGTCTCAGTTTGCCAGCATGTGAAGGCTTGTAAGAAGAAGCCATTGATCATATGGCCTGGTCTCCAGACACCTCTGCCAATTGCAAACCAGTTTCCAGCCCCTAGCAGTACTGTTGGTAGTCCTACCAGCCAATAGGCCTTTTCCGCTCAGTTTAACAGATAAAGCTACACACACTAGTGATACTAGTGATAACTAGTCATAACATCACTTGGGGAGAAACATAAAAGCAAAGAAACAAGGACTTTCTCTGTCTGCTTCTACTCAGAGAGTATGTAAAGGAGTCAAACATCAGTTACAAAGTTTAAAATTGCTGCTGCCTGGTTGAGGAGGAGGAGAAACTAGGAGCTCCCACACATTCAGCTTACAGTATCTTATTCAAAACCTCCTTTTCTGGCAATAACAATCATATTAATCATATTGGTTGTTCAAGCTTACTGACATGAGCAGGGAAGGATGACGTTTCTCATTCATTAGTAAGATCAACAGTTCTATGGGGTAATAGTTATCATATGCTCATATGAAGTTATTTTTTATATTAATGTATGAGTACATTTTCAATTTAACTTCTGAACTTCAATCTAAATTCAGGCTCTTATTCTAAGTCTGTCTCCGTCAACCACGAATAGACTCCTGATTCCTGATTGTGATACTCTATTGACCTCCTCCATAATATGAGGTTCTGTATTTTGGCTTTAATGAATATGGCGGGCTTTTACACTGAATGGGATTGCTGGTCTTCAGCACACTGCATGATTGATGTTAATGTTCCTGTGAGGAGTGTCACATCATCACATGTTGTTTTACCGTTTGCTGATGTTTATTGGCTTGATCTCTTTTAATTCACGACAGCCTAACTTTTCCCCTAACCAGATTAGTGGTCTGGCAGGCTGAGGTAACTTTGAGGTCAGAAAACTAGGTTTTGACTGGGAGAACATTGTATAGAGAAAAAGAATGAGAAGAGGAGTCGTCTCCACCACCAGCTACTGTAACGCTGCCTTTTTAGATTAACTTAATGGGCAGGGGAGTGAATCTACACTAGATGTACTACTTTGTTTGGATCTGTTGATAGATGTGTATATTTACGTGTGTGTCCATGATGCTCTGTAATACCGCAGTGCTACTGATATGGAAGAGATGTTTGTACCTCATAGCTGTCTAGGAAAACTTGTAACCATATAGAGTATGCATGCATGACACAGACACGCCAAGAAAAAAGTACATTCACATCACGGTCTTGCATGTCAAGCTCTAACCTTCTTTGTGCTGATACAATTAACATACATATTATTATGCACACACTCTCTTTGTGAGGCCCCCCCATTGACTACTCATCCCTAAAATTGTCCCTTAAAAAAGCAAGAACTGACCAAAATGTCCTAAAATGAACACACGCAGATTTAATATTTCAGATTCAGACTGCATCATTGAATGAGTTGGTATAATCTGTTTGCAGAGCAGACAGGGGACACAAAACCCCATGGCAATAACAACTTTCAATACTTTCATTATATTTTTATGGCCATCAGGCTTCCTTCACTGCCTCATGAATCAACACTGTAACTGCATACTTGTGTCCATGAGTTTTCATGTCTTTGTTGCTGTGTTTTTGCATGAGCATGTCATTTTTTCGAAAGGAATGTCTCCAGGATAATCCTAATTGATGGTGAAAAAACACAATTATCCCTACCAAGACCTAATTAGCTTTCCCATTAAGACAATAACCATATTTCTAATAGCGACAAGTCATTGATTTGTGTGTGTGTGCGTGTGTGTGTGGGTGCGTGTGTGTGTGTGTGCGTGTGCGTGTGTGTGTGTGTGTGTGTGTACATCTCAATCATCTTATTTTTTCTTTGTTAATCACTACATTTATTTAAGAATTACCTCACAGCCTGCAAAATAATTTGTAGATTTGTGTCTGAGTGTGCATTCATTTACATAGTATGCTTGTTTCCACCATCACGTGTTTACATATTTATGGTATTAAATCAGAGGTCGATGTCTATTAGGCCCAAGATAATCCGTTTATTTAATGGAAAATTCAGCACATAATCTGCTTTACGATGTGCTGTCATGACTTAGACCTCGCTACATGGTACACTGAGCCATTAGCTGTAATTTAGTTAAAAGGCGTGACGACACATATTGCAATCTGTCCTCACTTTCTTAAGATAATCCTGATTAGAGTATGTGTGTTGTGTGACACTGGTGTTACGTTCTCACTGATGGGCAGAGAGGTATAGAGAGAATGAGTCCTTCATGTGTTTGGAAAGTGGGATAGAGGGCAGTCTCTTAGTTATTTCCTCAATAATGAACCAATTCATTTGACATTTGCATCCTCCCCTGCAACATAATGGGCTACACAATTAAGATGGACTTGACTTGACTTGACAGACGGCTGCTCAGTGCCAGTGCCCACAAGACAGCTCTTTCACAGCTAGTAGAGCCTAATAGCAGCATAAGGGAAAACCTCCATCACAGCTTTTGTGTCTGCTTTGCAGCTGTTTCAGAATTTCTAGACATAAGGAACTCTTTTACTTACAGCTGATATATATTCTAAGTCTTAGTATTCTGTATTTAGAGCATTTATTGTAAAACACAGTAAGACCTGAGTTTTATCAAGAAATTCCAGCAGTGTTCTTATAGTGCGCATTTCTTGTCTGACCACTCAAAACGCTTTGCAATAAATGCATCACATTTGCCAAGCTACGTGGTGGGGTACAAACCCGCGATGCCCCAGGCATCCCAGGCATGCACTCTATGCACTGAGCCACTGCAGCTCAGTTATATTACTCAGTGCAGCAGTAGCAATCATTTAAGCCATCAAAAAGGATGATATACATCTTCTCATCACATAGAATAGCCGCACTTAATATGCTTGATTAAAAGGAAAAATAGTTGCAAACCATCATTTCTATCAATTTGAATTGATTTAATTTCTCCATTCTGCAATTACATTTTCTCTGCAGAATTCACACCAGTATCCAGACACATGCAAATGTTGCTGACCTACAGTCTGCAGGGCTTCCTGCTCTCCAGTACAGTAGTACAGATTATTGGGATCTACTAAGAGAACTGCAAAAAGCAGCTGATTATCAAAAAGGCCTTTGCTCCTATTCAAATAGCATTGTGAATAACTGAAATATATAAAAAAAGATATGCTCTAGCTCTCTAGCTTTCAGTTACGCTGCGGACAGATGGTCCTATGCTCTGAAATGTCAGCATTGTAATTGATAGGGTGATGAGTTGAAATGTCACTCTGGAAAATAAAAATGTTATAATCAAAGACAAATTTAAAAAAAAAAACACGTCACAACTTTTCAAATGTGTTGGTACATCAGCTACAATCTGAAGAGAAAGACAAACATCTCTGCCAAGTTATACTCAAAAAGACAGCTACGGTAGGACAATAATAGAGAATGAATAGGCACTACTAAATCTCAAATTCCTTCTTTATGTATTTAGTAGCTTTACTGTAGGAAAGTAAGCTCAACTTATGTTTGTGCATGGGTATGTGCAGAAGTGTAAATACCTGCATAGTCTCAAAAGCGCTCACCTGTTTGTGGATGTGTGCTGGTTTGTAAATGTGTGCTCCTCCATGCTACTGTATTTGTGTGTGTGTCTGTGTGCGTGAGGTTATTCACACAGCTAGTGGTTTAGAAAATGAGTCAGCCTGACCTCTGTCTCTTCTTGCGGTGTGTTGATGTTACACGGCCTATAAACCGTACAATGGGCTCAGTGGCCGCCAGGTAAACACAGACTCACGGAGAAAGGTCACCCCATACAGGTCCTAACAAGATTAAAAATGCATTACAGAGCAGAAGTGACATATTTTACCCTCCTGTGGTGAAATCTTTTTCTCTCTGAGCCAGTGAAGAGGGGAGGTAAAAAGAATCCAGATGAGACAGAAGAGACGGAGAGTGTGTGTCTTTAAAGCTTAGTGCACGCTCCCTAAATATCAGATCCCTGGCTTGGTGCAGGAGATAAATACACCTGTACATGGGGATCTCATGCAGCAGGGTTGCAAGGTGAGGAAGCCATAGTAGAATATGCTTGTTTGTACAGACAGCATATTGTTGATCATTGTCGAGTTTACTTGCAATAGCATTTACATTCTTGGCAATCAGCAGACAGTATGACTCAGAGCAGTTTAAGCAGTAGAATCACCCAACATAACCATTTGGTATTTAATAACTAAAGAATGCTATTTCAGACTTAAATAGTTTGCAGTTAGAGGTGTGTTATATGCAAGAGGAATGGTCATTATATTACAGCACCTGTAGGGACATATGGTAGAATGAAGTGGGAAAGAGACAAATGTCTTTCAGGTCTTTGATGGTGTGGTTGAAGAGGGGGGAGAGAGTTTAGATCACATGACATTGAAGCACTAGATGGTTTCAGCAATGCTAAATGCCAAAAGACTACACAAAGCAATGCAGAAGGTGGCCTGAAAGGTGTAAATAATCTATTAGCCAGCAGCTAGGAACCTTTAAAGGTAGAGGCAATAGAGGAAGACCAATAGAGGCAGTTACTTTGAACCAGTATAAATGCTGTCTTCCTTCATATTAAATAAATCTTCACCAGAGATGCCTTTCAAAATAAATACAAGGATCTCCATGGCCATGTTTTTACCTGCTGGTCTATATTTCTCTATATGCACACAAGAGAAATTGTCTGCACAAATAGATGGTTATTCAAATTCATATGTCTGCTTGTGTGTTTATATGCATGCACCACATTTGCAACTGTCCCCGGTCCCCAAATTGCAGGTCATTTTATTACCTAAATGGGCCCAGGCTGTGCTGGGCTGGAACCAATCACACCAACCAGCAGTGATAGGAATCCTTGGGGACATAAACAGCTAAATTCCTTCTCCATTCCACTTCAAATCTGGCGGTTCTTTGATTTTTATGCACATGAGCCAGACATATACAACGGCTCAGTATACTGGCAATCAACAAAATGGCACTCTTATGAATGCCACCTGAATATATATACTGGGCAAAAAAACAAACAACATTGATACAGGAGAACCTTTTCATCCTGTATCTATTCTCACACAGCTATGGCTATGTACTGCTTTCAAAACAGATTATCTGACAGCAGCAAAAACACCCCACCATCGCTGTTACTATTCTTACTATAACTACAGCTAACTGTGCTTCATCACTACTACTAGCTGTAGTGAGCCATGGTGCCTCAGTGTCAGAGCACATGGCTCCAAGTCAGATGAAGTGAGTTTGAGCCCACCATGGGGTGTCAGGGAAAAGCCCATCTAGCCTCATTCTCCCATGCTTGGTAAATGTGAGGCACGTTTTGTAAAGCCCTTTGAGTGATCAATAGACTAGAAAAGCACTATATAAAAATAAGTCCATTTACCATTTACTGGGCTGCTAAAGCTGTGACTACTATTGCTATTAAAACTATTACTGCTACATCCCAGAAAGTTGAATCGGTTAATCTGGACACAACGTTTATGGGGAGAAATGTTTCATCCCTCATCTGAGGAACCTCTTCAGTGTCAGCTGAGTTTAGGTCAGGGGATACCTGCAGATTTCCTCACCTCGATTATTAAACATGCATAAAGATTTTACTGCCACAGCTACTATAGTTGGGGCTACTACTTCAACTAAAACCACTGTTCCAGTACTACTGCTGTCAACCTGTTTCAGAATAGCGATATTGTGCTACTGCCTCTGCTAAAAATATTACTACTAATGATGAAGTTGAAAATAATCAGAGGCAAGACTAATATGAAACATGTAAAGGTGCGTTGCCTCTATTGGTTAAATACTGGAATGTAATTGTTCAGATTTAGCACCCATATGAACTATGCAAGTTTGAAATAATTGATTTGTATGACTTAGAATATGCTAAAGCAACGTTCAAGAGCTCTTAACCATACAAATGATTGCCTCTTATGCCACTTTAGTATCTTTCTCTTACAGGTACAAGGTACAATCAAACAAGTCCTGCTCAATATTCTTCCGCTCTACCTTTTGACTGAAAAAAATAATAAATTAACCCCCTTTTAGTTTTCTCATGTATAATTTAGATGAACAACGTGTTAGCATCTGAAAGATGGTCCCCCTCATTACTCATTCCACTTTGAACGTGGTTAGGAGGCATTAGAAGTTCAACTGCTCATTTCTAATTTCAGTGAACACCTGAAGAGCCAATATTTAGCTGGGAGGTAGTATCCCTGTCGTCTCGTATTAGCAGTGTGTTGTGACGAGCACAGCTTTGTCTCCGGATGTGATCAAGCTGTGGAGGGAATGATTCATAAATAGTGCATCATTTGCTTTATTTCCTGCCATTGATTTAAGATGAAAATAGCACAGAGCAGTTGTGCCACTAAATGTTTAATACAACATGAATTATAAATTGAGAATTTGAGGATCCCTGAGGAAAGACAGAAGAAGGCAGAGAAAGAGTCATTGAATAGGGCATAATATCCCTGACAGAGGCGAGTGTGTGTGTTTGCTGTGACCAGTAGCTGTCTTGGAAAGCTAGCAGGCAGGAGGGAGATGTGCATGCCAGTATGCAGGCAACATAGAATGATGAAGCAGTATGTGAGGTAAGTATAGAGAAACAGACATGCACACAATAATACAAAAGCATAGTCATACATACACATGCACAAAAACATAATGCAAGTCCATCCATACACATCAGCAAAACTGATTAACTTAAAAATGTAATCTATCCTTAATAGCAGTGTTTTTCCCAGCTCATCAAACCAATTTCAGGACTCACAGTTAACTTAAATTTATGCTGGGATCTAAATTCACCTAATCTTGTTTTGAGGCTCTGTAATTTAAAGTAATGGAATGAGAAAGAAAGCATTTGTGCATCTATTGGTGGTATTCAAAGACAGATGTGGAGGAGAGCCAGCAGAGGGAAGCATATAAATGAGAAGAAAATACAACAACAACAAAAAGTCTCAAGTAGATTGTGATTTTTATCACTGGGACAAATCCAACCTATTCACTGTCAAGCTGTTTTCATCTAGAGGTTTCTTCAACTCTTCCAGATGAGACGTCCCCTTCATTTCATCCAAGACACACTTGTGAGTGTCACCGTAATCAGCAACGTGTCTCATGGGGTTTGAGGCTGTGATACACATTCGTCAAGAGGAAGCCCTGGTTCTTTTAAACTCAAACAGCATATAGAGGATTTATTGTACCCTCAGATAGTTTGAAAACAGCTGAGTATCTCAGGGTCTGCTGACTAGCTCTCCCTCTTGTGATCCAAATGTGTTGTGACATGCTAATGGCAGCGATTTTATTCAAGTAATTTGTCGATCCAGCCCCTCTTAGCCCCGATCCCAAGCCTGGATAAATGGGGAGGGTTGCATCAGCATAAAACCATGCCAAGTCAAATATGCAGATCACGAGTAAGATTTTCATACTGGATCGGTCAAGGCACATGTCAATGATGACTGCTATGGGTACTGTTGTGAGAAGGAGAAGGATAGGGTAAGGCATGGTCCAGAGGCAGAGGGAGAAGAGGAAGGGTCAGAGTGTGGAGGTGAGAGTCAGAGCACTGAATGTTTAACTATGAATGATAAAGAGAGAGCTGGTCAATATAATGGAGAGAAGGAAGATGAATATATGATGTGTACCAAAGACCAGGTGGAATGGGAGTAAGGCTAGGAGCACTGGAGGTGGAGGAATGAGAAAGTACTGCAGAGTGTACAGAGGAGAGAGTTGGCAAAGATGAAGTGGGATAGCCAGAGAGATGACGGAGGTAGACAGGAGTACAAGAAAATCTGGTGTAAAGCAAAGAGAGGTGGTGAAGAAAGGAAACAGTATATGGTGAGTTGTGTGAGAGGGTGGAGGCTAAGGGGAAAAGGACTTGTACCCATAGACTTAGCAGAGGGATGAGCTAGGAAGGATGTGCAACAGGTTAGGGCAATGAAGATTTGAGATGGAAATATGCTGACAAATAAGGAGAGTCTGTTGAAAAGGTGGAAGGAGTACTTTTAGAGACTGATGAATGACGAAAATGAGAGAGAGAGAGAGAGAGAAGGTTGGAGGATGTTGAGATAGTAAATGCGAAAGTGCAGTGGATTAGCAAGGATGAAGTGAGGGCAGCTTTGAAGAGGATGACTGTCCTAAATAACGAGGAGCGCGTGAGAGATGAAGAGAGTCCAGGCAGGGTGGAGAAGAGTGTCAGGGGTGATTTACAACAGAAGGGTGGGTACCAGTAAGAAGGAAAGTGAAGGTTTACAAGATGGTGGTGAGACCAGCTATGTTGTATGATGTGTAGACAGAAGCACTGACAAAAAGACAGGACGTGGAGCTGGAGGTGAAGTAGGCAGAGTTGAAGATACTAAGATTTTTATTAGGAATGACAAAGAAGGACAAGTTTAGTACTGAGTATATCAGAGGAGCAGCTCAGGTTGGATGGTTTGGAGACAAAGCCAGAGAGACCAGACTGAGATGGTTTGGACATGTGTGGAGGAGAGATGCTGGTATACTGGGTGAAGGATGCTCCATAGCTGCCAGGCAAGAGGAGAAGAGGAAGACCAAAGAGGAGCTTTATGATGTGGTGAGGGAGGACATGCCGATGGCTAGTGTGACAGAGGAAGATGTAGAGGACAGGAAGAGATGGATGACCTGCTGTGGTGAACTCTAATGGGAGGAGGTAAAAGTAGTAGTAGTAAAAGATTCAAATAGTTTGATGTGAACCAAAATATCTCTGGCCATCCTGATCCAAAAAACCCAAGAGATTAGATCAGATTAAATCAGATTATAGTAGATTACAGATAATATTAGAACATATTTTATCAGTTCATTATATGGATTGTTGAATATGGGAAAGAAATAGAGCAGTAAATAATATAAATAGGATGAAGCAAAGCAGGATTAAAACAAGAATCTGATGCTGATGCATAAACACAGCATAGCAATTTACATCAATATGCATGAATCTAAAATATGAATCTGTAGCTTGTAAACAAGTCGCATCTGTAAAGAGGGAGTTTGTTGCTCCTAAAATTTAGATTTTTAAAAGAACCTATTTGAAAATAACTTGTTGATACAATTTCTTCCCATCCAAACATCTAGTTTTGATCGAGAACCAATGCCATCACAGCATTCTAACCAAAGACCATCAGGCGCTTTTGTATCAATTTTAGCATTGGGATAAACATCACTCTCTTCACACTTCTTCCCAGGTTTAGCAACCCTTTGGACCCAGTAAAGTGAAATATACTTGAGATGAAGTGACTCGGAGAGACAGGAGCCTCAGATTGAGAAAATAACCCTTGGCTATGATGGGTTTATGAAAGAGTTTGATGGCAGCCTGCATTCTTACAGGGCTCACAGAGATGCCCTTCCCTCTGTAGTCCAGGGAAAGTGGTGTTTTTTGTTGGAAGGAAAGGTGAGCATACACATACTAACTTGCATGTATAGTTGGCATATGCATGTCCAGAGCTAGAGACTTAGAGATAGACAGGTACTCTTAACAGCCTGAAGATTTGCACCTGCATGAGAACACATGCAATAGATTAGTGGCGAGATTGAATTAAAGTAAGGGTAACGGACCAAAAAGGTAGCCCATCTAATCATTCACCTCTGTGATAGGTACATGGACACACCCATGTTCAGACACACATCACATACCACACACTCACTCACACACACACAGTGATGACCAGTTGTAAAAGACCTCTTCCCATAAAGTATTTTGATTTAGTGAACCCAACCAGGCCCCTTTGGAAAGGGCAGTGAGATGAACACTGTGACATTTTGGGTAGTGCCTTGTGGTCCCTCATTCATCTCCATTCCTCTATTTTTATTTTCATTCTCTCCCGCACTCTGTCTCTCTCTGTCTCTATCTCATCTGTGTCTGTAAACCAATCCTGATTCCAGCAGCACAGCGGCTGACTGAGTGCCTGTCTGCTAGACAGGCTGACTGTGCCCCGTGGTGGATTAATATGGTTACTATTGAATCTCCGGGTTAAAAATCGATCGGTTCATGTGTGGCATGAATGAGTAAGGAGGTGGGTCCTTGTGTGTTCTTGTTGATCTATGTGTTTGCAAGTCCATGTCACGTCTGTGTGAAGGTGCGTATTTCTACCTATATGAGCCTTTACATGCTAGTTTCCCCATGGCAGCTGTGGTGAGTGTTCATATCTTTCATGTTGTTGTTAGTGGGGTGGCATAGCTCAGGAGGTAGGGCGGTCATCTAGTAATTGGAAGATAGGTGGATGGATCCCTAGTTCTTTCAGAAAGCGAGTTGATGTGTCCTTGAGCAACACACTGAATCCTTAATTCCTTGGGACAATAGATGAAGATTAGCATGGTGGCTAAATCTGGTGTGGTTATCTTCTAAATGTTTATTGACATGTACTGTCCCAATTACAAGATTCTATTCTATGTATAAAAGGTATTTGTATGTGTGCATTTCATGTGTGCCTGAAGGGAAACGTCACCTTGTCTGAATTTTACCTTTTGATTCTTGTTGATTGTATATGCAGGCAGAAGCCTCAGTGATCACTGATCACCTTTCTATTCAGACCAATGCACAGAGGGCTGATTCCTTGGTAGATTCCCTCAATATCAGATACAGCTATATTAAATCTAAGCTAATTTCATTTTCCTTGGCCCCATCTCTTGGTGATTTGGCCTCGTGTCTCCAGCAAACTGGTCTCAATGAGCTGCAGATTGAATTGGATGGATATCTGTTCCTGAGTGTAACAGACCAGCCCGATGTACTACGAGAGGAAATGTATGTTTGTGGGTCTTAGTCCCTGTTCCCATGTGTGTTTGTGTTTTATGGGGGAAGCCAAGTATATTGATGTCAAACCTTCCCTTCATCCACTAAAACCACACATGCACACGGATGCTATAGCATTCCCAATTCCCCGATTCAGTTTCCCCAGCAAACCCCCACCAACACACCAACACACTTCACAAACATACACCCTTTACGATCCATTCTGACTGTGTAGACTACAGGCAAACAGCAGGGATGTCAAAGAGTAATGGGCCAATCCATCACCAATGGCTGTAGACTGCTTCATGGTCTTAGTCGGAGACCCTCCATTGAGAGACTGAGGTAGTACGCCTGAGAGGAAACCATGGGATGTTACTGATTTAGAGAACTGGGGGCTACTATGTGATGGGTGGGCTAAAGCATTATTGACTAACTTGAGAAGAGTGGGTGGTCCATTTGCATGTATTTGGGTCAGTGTGTGTACATCTACATGCTTGTGTTCATACATTTATTTACATGTGACACAAAAGCAGCAGATATGTAGATACATATCAAGTTGTTAACTCTTTATAAAGATGGTGCACTTTTCAAGGCCCATATGCTGAACTTGAGTTTATACGTGTGTGTTCAAGATCAAATCTATTGGCATGTGTAGACTACAATGTAGCTATGGCTCTCAGGAAGATAATAGGAGACCTGACCTATGAACTTTTTGAAAGTTTCGTTATCCATTAGAATGACAGTCTAGCAATAAATATGAGCTTTGTCCTCCAAACAGGACAAGAGTATTTCCATACCACTGTAACTGTAACTCAGACTTGTTTATGATACACATCACAGCTCTGATGTGACTCCAGTTTTCCCCTGGGTTTTTCAGTTTCCTGCCCCCTTTTGTGTCTCCAGCTCTCCTGTCTGTCTGTTAGTGTCAATCAGTCAGTGTGTGTGTGTGGCTCTCCCTTCCTTAGTCTCATCAGGCTCCTGCTTCACCTCCACAGATGTCTTCAATTTGCTCATCAACCCAGTAGCATCAGAACCCTGGCTCTTTACCAACTCATGACCACATTACTCCCCTTACCTCTGTCATAGTCACTTGCTCTACCTCACCAGTGGTTTCCTTATTAAAGTTAATTCCCAGTTTATTTTGATAAATTCCCTTGTGCCCAGGATCCCTGTGCCCTCTTCTCCAGTGCCCCACTCATCTGCCTGCCTGCCTTATGCCTCAGCTACAGTTGGCTCATCTCTCACCTGCTTATCTGTCTACCTGCCTGCCTTTGCCAGCTATCTCACTATTCCCTACTCCCATTGGTCGAGGTTATTTATACATGTTATTTAAGTCTATGTCTGCACTTGGATCCTCTCTGCAAATCATGACAACTGTTTGTGTTAGTGCACAAGGTGCAGGGGTGGGCAACGTGGTCCAGGGCTGGTGCAGGTCTTTGTTCCAACCAAGTGGATACACACCTGAGTCAAATCCAGTCAAGGCCCTCATCAAAGATTATTGATTGACTAATAGAATCAGGTGTGTAGCCACTTGGCTGGAACACCGACCTGTCTGGTCATGAACATTAAAGTTGTTGTTTTTTAGATTAAGGGACCATGTGCAGCTTTCTGCATTGCCAGCATTTGATGCATCACACCAGTTTATTACTTCAAGCTCATTGGCATCTGTAGTCCCTGTATATCTTTTTTTATGGTTGGAGGAAACCATAGCACCCAGGGGGAACCAGCACAGGGAGAACACAGAGAGGACCTGGTATGGGAGTAGAACCAGGACTTTCTTGTTGTGAGGCAACAGTGCTATGCCACTATGCCACCAAGCATGACAATACTGTAAGAGAGTTTTGTCTTTCCTATCCAGGGGGTATAACTCATATTTTCCTTGACTGACTCACTGTATGGAGAAAATATGGCCCATTTTATGCCTTGCATTTACTGAGCCTGGGGGATTAAGACCAGATGACCTTTTCCTGAAGCCCATGGGGGATCAAACCCATTATGCCTGACCTGGAGGTGTGCATGCTATCCCTGAGCCACCATGGCCCTTCTCCTCTCTTTATTCTTCATCAGCTGGTCCACTGTTTGGGTGTCTTCATGGCTCTGACATATGCCCTGTTAGGATAACCACATTTACCCAGGTCCTGTTTATGGTGGGATTTCTCCCCTCCCCCGGCTCCTGTGTCCGTGGGGACGTTGTCAGCTCAGTGAAACAGTGGGTGGATTGCTGTGACTTATACATTAGGAAATCAATCAAAGGCAAAGTTCCAGGGATGGGGAGCAGGAAGCCTGTATGTCATCTTATCAACCTGTATCAGATAAATGGTTGTGATTGGCCTGACATGGCCCATGTTGGCTGGAACTTTATCAGAACAGGAGGGTGGCCAGATGTATATGCCAGGGGAAATGTTAAACATGAGTTCTCTCGGTGTCCAGGTTCCTCCATGTGCTCCTAAATTATATTTTCTGCTGCAGCTGAATCTTTTTGGCATGGTTCATGTAACTACCAGACCATGCCATCCAGGATAACATTGACATAGCAAGCTCCTGGCAGCAAGTGATCATTCAACAGTCTAATTGATGCAACTGTCAGTTAATGCAGTGATTTCTTATTAGCACTAAAGTATAATATCAGAGACTCAAAATGAGTCAAGAATAGCATGAAGCTGCTGACAAACATCTGCAGTGTGGTGGTTTTCTCTCCCTGCTGAGAGAACTTATCTTTCAACATTCACCAGTTATGGAAAGCCACTCCAACTGATATTAGTATTTGTCCTCACTGTTGATTCCCATACATACATACATACATATATATATATATATATATGTATGTATGTATGTATGTATGTATGTATGTATATATATGTATATACACACACACACACACACACACATATATCTATAAATATAGCATTTTTTAAGTAGGGGGGCTCCAATTAAAACAGGTTTGAGTTCGGGGAGTAAAAAGGTTTGCAACCCCACACAATCTGTTTGGGGGTTCATTTATATTTAGCGTTCCAGTGGCTGGCTCCATATTTCTGTCCTTCATGCTGAAGTCTCACTGGTTGTGGTTTTGTTTGCTTTTATTTATTTATTTCCACATTTCTGCTCTTCATGTTTCCCCTCTGCTCCTGAGTGAGGGTTCAGAAATGGAGATGGAGGTAGGGAGGGAGATGAACAGGGACAGGGGAGCAGGGTTTGGTCTAGGATTGCTAAAGAGGTCTGTGGTTTGGAGGAGAGCTGGGCAGGGCTATGACTCGGCAGTGAACAACTCTAGCTTCGACTGCAAATATGAAAGCAAAGGCTGTGGACTTTGGACTTTGGGGGAGAACAGATACTCAAATGAGATCCATGCAGGGCCACAAGTGACGACTGGGACCAGAGATTAGGGTCGGGTTTGGCAGGAGTGCAGAGATGGTGTAAGAACATCAAAATAAAAGACTGTGGTTGAGGAAATGGCTGAAGAGGAGCGGAGACTGGTCTGGGGAGAGGAAGCGATGCTTCAAGGCAGAGGCTTGGGTGTACCTACGGGAGGGGCTGGGAGAGGGGGATGGAGTTGGAACAGACTACCAGGGATGAGGGAGATAAGTCTTAAACTGCTGCCAGGTTGTCTGGAGAAGATCTAATACAGAGGACAAGGTGGTTGTTAATGGAATGTAATCTGAACCCTTACCCTGGAGACGATTAGCCGGCAGATTACTAAACAGCACAAACAGTGATATTGAAATAAGATATGAGAGCACTCACAGATACATCACTGGAGTCTTGCAGTGCATATTGGCTCACAATATAATTTGAACCTCTTTAATCCCTTTACAAATCAATCACATCATAAGGGATTTTCCCCCTCACGACGACGGCCTCATTTCAGCAAGACAGTACCCCAGCCCGTTTAGGTTCCATCAGGACTTCTGCTTCATTCATGTTGATTTCTCAGGCTCTGGTGTGAGCCAGGCAGATTGAAACCAGAGGCAAATTTGTGCACAATAGCTTTGATTAAAGCCTCGCTTCACGTTCACCTCTTCCTCTCACGGTCCCCAATTTCCAACTAACTCACAGTCTGCTTCCAAAAGACGCATGTGGGAGTATTTCAGATTCCCGCAGAAATATATTCATTACCATGCAAATTGGTTTGGGAATCGTTGACTTAAACATTCGTTATACTTCATTTCAGAGTCTGTAAATGCAATTAATGGGACCCCTTTCACCATAAAGCGAATTGCCAGCAGATAATTTTCATTGTTGGGATCCTATTAAAAAGTTTTCTCCCCCTGTAAAACCCGTGCTAAGAGGGATGGCTCGCTGTCACGTCACCGCGACACAGGCCCCATAATGGGATAATAAAACCCCTTTCATCTGCCATGAATAGAGCAATACCCACAACAAAGAGCCACAAAATGATTTCCGATGTGATTTTTGAGAGCCCCCCATTCAATTACCTTTCTACAAAAATCTATGCAAATACCTGCAGTGCCCGGGCATGACGAGCGCCGCTTGAAATCCTACTTAGCAGGGATTTGGGAGGAGAGATGAGGAGGGAATCAGCGACATGAAGAAAGGTATGGATTTGAGCAACAGAGGAGATTCAAAGAGAGACATGGACATTCAGGGATTCATAGACAAGAAGAGGAAATGCTGTTGTGTTGTTTTTTGGTGTGTCCTTCTCCCTCTCTACCGGGATGCCAGGAGGTCCAGATAAAGCTTTGTTTCCATGTTCTCAGAGGCGCACTGTGATCACTGAGGTTTCTCAGGCTCAGAGTTATGCAAGGCTGGGCTGAGTGGTGCGTTGCCATGGTGATAACCTCTATACATCACTGTGTGTTATGCAGGAGAGCAAGCCATAATCCAGCACCAATGTTAGAGGCAAGTTACTTCCTCCATCAGGTCAGAGGCTGACAAGGGCCGAGAGCCAACACAGATAGCCTGAGCAGTTGTGCCGTGTGTGCTTCACCTTGTCTGTTGTTGTTTTTGGAACAAATGTTGGTCAGGAGTAGGAGTTGAGTTCTGTTTTCTCAAGATTAGTTTATCCCTCTATATAGAATCTATGCTGTAGGTATGGTGTTTGTACTGCATACCTTACTCTGTAACCTGATGTGCATCCCCTCCCCAGAAATGTGACTACACGCCATGGCCACACACACCGTAGCAGCTGTGATCGCTCCGCTTGGTAACACTGGATCTCCTCATCCAAGTCTCAGTTGGCTGGACAAGTATGGAAAACTTACCCTCCGACTGCCTCGATCAACTCACCTGTTCTACACTTCACTCCCTCTCCGCCAGCATCTCTCTTCTTCACCACATCAATGTCCGTAAAAGTAACCGCTGCTCAACTTTTGTAAGCTCCGACTCCAGCGTGATGCTTTCAGCTGCAGTCACCGTAGCTTGAAGTACATGAATACTGAAGGACCGTCCACTGTCTATGAGAAACTTAATACAGTGGTGTGGATACGCCCATGCTAATCGTAATTGTAGAAAGACACAGAGACACGGGAGCACAAGTATGAATGCCGACGGAGCCATGGGCCACTAGCGTAGGCTACAATGCACCAGGCTTTGCAGAGATTCTGCTCAGAAGCATAAATCAAGCTTTTAATTTCTCTTCCTCGCTGGCCAAGGCAGGTCTGCTGGCTCCTGACATGTCCTCATGAGCACTACACATGCAGGATGAGCAATTAAACTGCCTTTTGAGATCCTGAGATTAAACTGCTGGCAGAAGAAGATTTCAAGGGTGTCAATTGGAATCAGAATAAGATAATCTGGCTGGTCAGGAGCAGTTGACGTATCTGGGCCAGGGATGAGAGGAGATTAGCTGGCAAAAGTCTGGGGTTTAAGTCTTGGGGAAAATACACATTAAGAAAGCAAAATATTGCTTTTGACCAGGATGCTCTCCATGATCCTTTTTTACAATGTTCAGCCATTTGCAGCACTTTCTTTGTTTTAGGAACATTTCCAGTCTGATTTCATATGAGTACCCGCAGGAAAAGTTAAAATCTGAACAATTTAGCACCCAATGTTCTTCTATATGTTTATGCATGGCTGTTGTCTCACAAATACTGCTTGCTGCACAGAAACCTCAGTAAGTTTAAAACTCTCATGATCCCATCTATGAGGGCTGGCTTTGGATCCCACCCATCTCTCATATTTAGCAGTACTAGTTACTAGCCTCAGTAGCATATCTTCTTTTGTGGTTTTGCTTCTTATTCCTCCACTAAAATACTTTAATAATCTTATCTGATCATCTAACAGGGGTTGCAGTAGCTCAGTGGTAGAGCGTGATTCAGGAACTGATGAGCCAGAGGCAGCGTGTTCGAACCCGTGGTGGTGCGTCAGGAAGGTTATCCAGCCTTAATCCCCCAAGCGCCGGCCAAGCCTGTGCCTCCTCCCACCACACCATGGGGGACTAATCCAAATGATTCATTGGTTGCCAAAAAATCACTTTTTGTGTTTGAGTTATTTACTGCTTTGTCGGATTTTCCATCAACATCATTTTTCAACTACTAACTTTGACAAGTTGCCAAGTCATGAGGCAAAGGCAGTAAAGTGCACCTATTATCCATTTGCAAATGATCACAGAGAGATGGGTTTCAGAACAGAGAGGGGTGTCGCAGCTCTTATCATGCTACTTACATGGGATCACCATTTACTCCAGCTACTTGAATGCTTATGAGGCCCCAGCTCTATCTCCATTAGATAAATGGCTGTAATTAAATGTTAATTTGCCTCGAGGGTCTCCTTGCCCCTGGCGCAGAAAGGTCACTGTGCTGTGGTCAACTTTACTCAGCACAGATGCACTGTAAAAATAGATAAGTGAAGGCATTTGGAAAATGTGCCCAATTTTTTAGATTCCCTTATCAGTCCTACAAGGGGAAATTTGGAATTCTCTGCATTTTAACCCATCCTATTATATAAGAACAGGGAGCTGCCACCATATGTTTGTCGGGGAACAGTTAGGGGTTCAGTGTCTTGCTCTAGGACACCTCAAGATGCTTTCTGCAGGACCATGTAACCTTCGGATTGCCAGACAGCCACTCTACCTACTGAGCCATGCCGCCCTCACCAGTGTTGTGTCTTTCATCATGGTTGTAATCATCATCCATAATGCTGGCATTCATTTCATTTTTACATGGTCAGAAACACACACGCATCTAATTCCCACTCCCCTCTTTCCTCTCAGCTCATCACAGGAGATGTCAGCAGAGGTGCTGGGAGGGAACGTGCTTTAATCCCAGTAGTCCAGTCTCATCAGCAGAGAGGAGGACTATGCCGAGGGATTTCAAGATTTCAGTCTTTCAAGAGGTTTGACCTGTCACATAGACACACACACACACACATAAGTACATATCATGAAAAGTTGTTGTGTCAAGCTCCCGGGCACATTAGGATGCAAGTAAAATAAATCATAAAAGCAAAGCTGTGAGCAAAATATACCAGAGATATACTAAATGATAAACATCATAAAAAAATCTGCAAGTAACAATAGCGACAGTATTCATGAAGTGGCAACAGTGTTGGTAAATGTTCTTGGGTATGTTGTCCCTCAAGAGATTACATTTTATACAGCCTGCGGGAAGAACTCCTCCTCAGTTTCTCAGTGACTTGTAGTGGTACAGAAGCCTGCTTCACCACAACAGCACAACCAGCCCATCACAGAGGTGGTGGGGGTCCACAATTCTCCTCCTAGCTCCGTCTGTATGGCTCCTGTCTCAGAGGCTCTGCAGGGGAGGGGAGCATGGCAACAGCACAACCCCCATAACCCTGCCGTGGGGGTAAGACTGGTGGGCAGACAATGTTGACCTGTACCCCTGAATGATCTCATTCAATGAACACAGCACATGACAAAAGTTAGAACAATTTCTTTTCCAGATTCAACTTGTGGGAACAGCCATGAGAAACACAGCCCTACTGCTGCAGCATACTGTGTGCTGTTGTCATGATGTGTTGTGATGTAAAGAGCCACGGACTTGAGTTGTCTCCAAACAGCATATTGAATAAACATCCTTATCTCACGGATGCTTATATTGGCAGCAGATGCTTGTTTTACTAGATTGGCTCCATTTGTATTGTTGATACAAAAAACAACAACAAGAGTATTGGATTTAGTCATGCTTGACTTCATTTTTATATTATCCAGAGGAAAACATAGATCTAAATCTCCATTTTTCAACTATAGCATACATTTGTCAGCTTACTAATAACAAATCAGGGTATTTGTCTGTATCTTTCAAGCTACTTTGTCATGCCGCTGCACTATGTGAACTGAAACGTAGCAGACCGGGGTTACATCGTAGCGTTACCTCTCACTGAGTGGACATCAAGCTATGCATAATGTGTATATAACAGATAACAGCTTGGCTATATTTGGTTGTTCGTACCCAGAATCCGGCTCTCGTTTCAGATGATGAACCATTTTGCCACAGCTGTTCTTCGAATTGAAAAGGCCTCTCACTTTCCCTGCTATCTCACATCCACAACAAGAAGTGACCCTGCTGAGACACCAATAAGAGGACTTTGTTGGCTTAACTCACCAGGTGGCAGGCAGAGTTCAAAGCCCTCCTCAGCAGGCAAGTGAGCTCACAGCAAGAAGGTCCTTGGTTTGATTCCTGCCTGGGGTCAGGTTAGCACTGGGGGACTGTGCATGTTCTCCCCAGGCCTGTCCGTGTGCAGTGGTTGTCTGTGTGTACTCTGTATGTACTCCCCGTGCTCAGGTGTGTTATCACTCTACCAGGGCCCTTCTGCTGTCCCTCAGCTTACATGGCTTTCCTCCAGTATAAAAAGAACTAAGGTAAAACATGCAGAAACTGTCCTGCCCCTGACCATAACATGGACATCTATCTGGACTAAATAGGAGCCCATTTCTCCGGAAGGAAGGACAGTGAGGATGGGGAAATGCAAAGGAAGCATCTTTTCAGGCACACACCACACTTTAGGAATCAGCCTACCGTGGTAACATATTGGTGTGGACCAGCAACCTTGTCTCTGATCCTGAGCAGTGAATATGGTTATTACCATCTCACTGGAGACACGGGGTTCAACAATTTAATAAGGCTGAAGCACTTTGTGCACCACTTATAAAGTTAGATGTAAAGCTTGTTCCCAGATCAAATCTATTTTGAAAGGCCTTGGATATTGTCTCCTGTGAGTTTAATGCTAGGTTAAGCGTATCTTTGTTTTTGTCTTTTCTGTGATGTTACAAATGGAGGTGATCTGATGCAAGAAAAAAACCCATCATATCTGATCTGACAGCATCATCATCAGCATCACTCCCTGCATGTGTGTGTGGTCAAAAAGCTGTAAAATCAAAATAAGCCTCTTGTTCTTCAACACAGGAAGTAGCGTAAGCCTGGATGGATCAAAGGGAGGCAGTACAGAGGAAGGTCAGGTCTCAGACATTCCCACACTGAGTGGGTTGGTGCATCGCAGTGGAAGAGGGAGGCTCCCCACCAGGTTTCCTATTACCACCACAATGACTGCTGCAGGGTTCATGCTAGGTAAGCTTTTATTTTGCCAGGCCTTGAGTGATAAAATAACTAAAATGGGGGTGGCCTAGCTCATTCCTCAAGCCACTACCACCCCTACTCCCTGGTCCCCCTCCTCTCCCTCCTCTGCAGTTAGGAGGCTGATGATTGGATACTAAGGCCTTTATAAAGTGACCCACGGGCAACATGCTGAGGATGAATGACAGCCAGAAATCTAAGGACCAATGTCATAATTAATGTCATTTTTGTCATTAATTTGAGATATTCAGCACTTTACATGTTTTACAATGAAGGCAGCTGTGTTGTGTTTACTAGGAAGTGGCTGCTGAGCGAGGCTGTTTGACAGGCATATCAAGGGATTTGGCTGTGCACAGCCTCCTGTTGGTTGACTTGTGGTGAGCTGACCCCCACTCCACACAAGACAATGTGAGCCGTGCGTACTGCTGGGTTCAGTGCACATCTGATGCCTGATTTATGCTTCTACATGGAATCGATGCCATGGCTCCAGCGTAGGCATATGTAGCCATGTATCCTGGACTGGAGCCTGACATCCACTTCTCCAAATAGTGTGTTTGACAGATTAATGTAAGGGGAGGCCCCGGTGGCTCAGATGGAGTGGCGTGTAGCATGTAAGGCTGTGTCCCTACCGCAGCAGCGACCTGGGTTCAAATCTGACCTGGGCCCTGTGCTGCCCGTCTTTCTCTCTCTCTTTTTCTCTCAACTGTCTCATCACATAAAGGTTGAAAACGACTCTCCTAAGAATATTTTTAAAGAAACACCTTTCAAGCCGACTGTCATCATGATGGTCTTGATGGTTATATTGGAATTGTATTCCAAGTTAAAAAGATGCTATTACCTGACAGTATTCAATTTTAAACCAGTTTCCTTTGTGTCGATAGTTGAGACTCATTTCATTATTTGACACTTAAATATCCCTTATTATAAGTTTTAATCTTCAGAAATCAGCCATTAATCATGCTCGATAACAGCCGATTGTGTGATTAATTAATTTTTGCTGTTGATCGACAGCCTGAGTAAGAACTCATTCACATTATGTTTGAATATGTGAATTCATGCAGAAACCATGTGCTGCTCAGTCATCCCAAAGTAACTCATGTCCAAACTGTTTTCCATGTTCCGTCCCTATTCATCAAGTGCCTGTGACCCTGGGGTACTTCTAAGCCTCCCTACTATACAAACTGTGAGTATGTAACCGCTCAGTACAAAGTTATTAATTGCCAGGCCCTGGTTTCCTTGTTAGGATTACCTCTAAGAGTGTGTGTACAAGGACACTGCCTATCAGGCTCCTTACTGCATCACCTTTTACTGAGTCTGATGTGTAATTGGTGTCACTATGATGCCTGGACTGATGTCTCTACTGCTATTCCCACCACTTTAAAGATCCTCATCCATTTGTCTACATCAGACATATGATGAATCTTAGCCCGGTGTCTTGATCTGGCCTGTTTACATTTTAGATATTTATTGATTAGTATCTTCACTGTGAAGGAGGTTATAGTTATTATTACTGTTTTACCTTTTGTAACTCAATTACTATTCTGTTATTCTGATCATGTTGTGTGCTGTAAATTGTGTCTTATTCTGCATACACATCCTTCATTTCACATGTGTCTGTCTTGGGAGAGAGATCCTCCTCTGTGGCTCTCCCTGAGGTTTCTTCCCATTTTACTATCTGTTGTGAGGGTTTAAGGACAGGATGTTGTGTTAATGTAAAGTCCACTGAGGCACATTGTCAGTTTGTGATAATGCGCTATACAAATTAACATTGACTTGACTGATACAGGACAACAACTTAGAGGGTCTATCTCTGGAGAGATCATCAGTCAGCTCGTGGCTCCGGTTCCCTCCTCTACCTCGTTAAGTCTTCAACTGACTGGACGACAGCTGGCTCCTAAAGAGTCCCCACCAATAGCTTGCAAGCCGTGGGGACGACTACAGCCAGACACCCAGGAGGTCTGCCCACAGACCAGGGGATGAACCAAGAGAGGTACGGGTCAACAGTAGGGTGGTGACATGAAGGAAATATGCATTTCTGACATTTTCTTTCTGTCACTCTCTCCTTCACACAAACTCTCATGCACATGTGCACTTATCAGCCACAGAGCCTGCAGCACCACCAAGTCCTCCATCACACTGTAGCATAGTTAAACTGCAGCATACGTGCAGAGTGCCCTGCCACACACATATAGCTAGCCCGGTCGTGGTGAGATCCTGTTCTCTAGGGAGGTCTCTCATCTACTCACACTCACTCCATCAATTGTTTGGGGAGAGGAGGGGGGTGACAGAGAGCATGGCCGTCAACAGCATGAGTTTGTCTGACCCCTCCACCCCGCCATGCATGGAAACAGTTGGTGTGAAACAAACATGGAAAAGTGTTTGCTGTAAATGAAAATGTAATTTTTACAAAAGCCTTACTGAACACGGCTCTGCGGCAGTACCAGCACCACGGTGTCTTGAGAGGGAACAATATATTTCATTATGCTCCACAGCCAGACAACGTTTCTGTTTCTGTGTACAATGCTGATGCCTGGGAAGAGGCAGCGCCTCCCTTATCTCCACAGTAATGTTATGTCAGAGACGCTCTCCCTGCCTGCTCTGATGCACTGTGTTCAGAGAGGGAGAAATCTGATGTAATGGTGATGGGAGACATAAACAGTGTGCAGGTCCACATCTCACTCTCTCCATCACTGCAGCCTGACGGTGTGTGTGTGTGTGCGCGTGCGTTTTACCTCCTAACAAGGACCAAATGTCTTCATTAGGATAGAAAAACCTGAAACCATCCACACTGTGGGACATTTTATGGGTCCCTGTGAGGAAGAGGGTCTATTCTAGTGTTAGGACCTGGATGTAGGGTTAATGTTAGGATTAGATTAAGATGATTTATATATGTAGTGATGATAGTTGAGGTTAGGGTTAATGAATAGAGATTCAGTCAACCAGGGGTCCCCACAAGTGTGGGGTGACCCGGTGTGTGTGTGTGCTTGTGTGTGTCCAGCAGACAACTGTTTTGTATGCTGTTCAGGGCAACAGGCTGTTCTCCTCATCAAGATGACCACTGTACCCCAGACAGCTGTTAAAGTCTACTGGTCCATGCTGTGTAGAAAGATGGTAATAACAGGATCATCTACCTTCCACCCTCAGCTAGGTGACTGAATAGCCATTTGAGGTGCCGCTGATAGCAACGCAGATCATAACACATGAATCAGCAAGCCAGCCATTTCACAGCAAACCTGGCGTGCAGTCTGGTCTGTGATGCAGGGCTCATTTCTACAGAGAGGCCTCGCGAGCAAGGTCGACATCTGTGTTGCACAAATCTGTCTGAGAGGTGGCTGATAGCAAGTGTCATAGGCACAAAGACAGAAGCTTCCAGCACGGCCTCATCAGCACTGAGGCCTCATTAGCACCGAGGCCAGCGCCATGCTGCTGTCCCTACCCGTGGTGCTGGATGGTCTTCCAGTCAGGCTGTGGAGGGCCGTGTGTTCTCTGCTCACCCTCGTCGTTCAGGACGTTCCCCTGCTCCAGCTGCAAAAACCTCTGGTGGGATACTGGAGTAACCTGGACACCAGGAGAGAAGAGCAGAGGAGAGGAGCCTCTTTATCTGGCTGATATGTTGTCACAATGAAATGTGTCCTCTGCTCTTAACCCATCCTATTATACAATGTCTGGTCTCAGGTTAGTGGGTGGTAGGGGATTTTCACACACACACCGCCACTAGATGAACAGTTGACAATCCATGTATGTATGTATATACATATATATATATATATATATGTATGTGTGTGTGTATATATATATATATATATATATATATTCTTCGT
>OMLC01002344.1:0-10686 GCA_900302585.1 Regalecus glesne
ATAGATCTGTTCACCAGTCAAACAATTAAAAACAGTGGTCCTCACGGGATTTGCCTTGGAAAAAAAAAGGCATACTTTACTCACCATGAGGTACAAATGACAGTTGGGTTTTTGGCCCCTCCCATAGCTTTGTCTGTGTGTTACATAGAGATTTGACAAAATGGAGATGACCCTACCTCAGAAAACACCCCTTTCCAGTAACAGCCCTGACAAACTGTAACAGTTCAGCTGTTGTCCGCAAATCCCTCAAACTCCACATCCTGTAATTATTAGCAGCATGGGCCTGTCATCAGGTCTCCAGCACTGCATTACATGCCATGTCCTCATATGGCTCCTCTACATTCAGCATTTTTACTGTTAAGGGGTCTGTTCTGGGGTGACAGAGTGATTCCCATTGATACGATATACTTATCATTGACAACTTTATCCTCGAACTGTATTTTCAACTTACAGGTAGCAAATTTCATCCATCCATACATCCAGCCATCCATCACCGACTGCTTATCCGAAATTGGGTCAGAGGTGTTCTGACACTGGTCTGTCATAGCCAGTATTAACTTTATCAACAAGCAGAGCCACAGTAGCTCTTCTGTGGGATCGGACCAGATAGCCTAGCCTTCACTCCCCGTGCGCATCAGCGAGTCTTGGGTGCCCGTGACCCTGTCTCTGGTTCACCAGTTGTCCTTCCTGGGACCATTTTTGGTAGGCACTGACCACTGCATACCAGGAATGCCCCACAAGACCTGCTGGTTTGGAGATGCTCTGACCCAGTCTTTTAGCCCTCACAATTCAGCTGTGGTCCCAGTCCCTTAGATCCTCACGCTTGGCCATTATTCCTACTTCAAGAACTGACTGTTGACTTTCAGGGTAGTACATCCACACCCCTTGACAAGTGCTATTGTAATGAGATTATCAATGTTATGCAAATATCCCTCAGTGGTTCTAATGTTTTGGTTGATGCGTGTACATGTTCCACTGAGGACATCCATACCTGTGATCATCTTAGACCTTGTTGAGAGGTTGTTCTCCTGGTTAAAGCTGAGATGAGAGGAGGTCGCTCTCTCAGATCAGACTTTGAGGCCACACCTTTTCTAACAAATTAATCAGCAGCAGCCCCAGATACAGTTAGTATATCTGACAGGCTATTTAAATAGCCGAGCAGTGCTGAGCAGTTGGAATGAGATCAATGTATGTGGCCCAGGGCACTGGCATAATGAGGAAAGGGCAAAGGTCAAGATACGTCAGAACGTAGGGCTACAATTGTCGACAGGCCAGGGCCCATTCAAAGTGTGAAGGATCACTGCTCTTATTTAAATAAGGATCCAAGCCTGGACAGGTTTACTGTAAATTACAGTCTGACTTTCCCTGAACACAGTGTGGTGCATGTTCCGGTGTCTCTAGAGACCCTCTCATACCAAAGCTCTGGTACTGTCATGGGTTGGAAACCCAACAATTGTCAAGCCATCAAGGCGTTTCAAGCCTTTTCCCTGAAATGCTCATCATCACACAAACCAAGTGAATCCCTACATTCCAGTTACATCTGAAATATACAATATCTGTTCAATGACAGATCATCTCCGTATCATCATTTCTGTTTATTTGGAGCGTGAAAAATGGTGGTTGGACTACATTACTCTGATATATTGCAATATTTCTTCTTCTTTTTTTGCATACACAGTTGCTTTTTGCCATTTATATTCCGATAGCTGGTCCATATTTTCAGCAATGATGTCAACGAATTGTGAGAAACACTTTGCTGGCAGAATGCAAATAAAAGTTGAGATGGGAAGATGGAAACTATGAATTCCCTTTGGGAATGTGCATTTTCATGGGTTATGTGCATAACAGACATATATCCATCCATCATCAACCGCTTATCCGAGGTCGGGTCGCGGGGGTCATGCTGGAGCATATCCCTAACCCTAACCACACCCTGGCCAGCGTGTGTGTGTGTGCCTTTCACACCGACACCATACCAGCAACATGCTCTGCCAGTGGGAAGGCTACCAGTACTCACAACCAGCAAAGAAACCCACCAGAGCTACAGAGAGAAAGACTCAAGGGATTAAAACTACCAACAGTAAAATGTCTCACAACTTTCTTCTCCCCTCATTTGTGTTGTATATTTCCTCCAGTATGCCCATCTACCATGCCTTGTTTTCATTCTGCTCATCATGCTTACACAGGTGGGAGCAGTGTGTGAGCGTGTTCAGAGGAAGGCTGGGGAGTTTTCTAGAGCAGGGGTTCTAAAACTGAGTTCATGGGAATAATGGGATGGTTTCAGAATGAGCAGAGGAGATGTGAAAGAGAGAATGAGGCCATGACCCGCGCAGAGTCGCAGGCAAAGAACAAAAAAACCCACTATGAGTGGATGAGGGGCCGGGGCTTCCCACAGGCTGTTTGAGGACTGGAACAGCTGTTTGGACACAAAATGTGTCAATCACAGATACAGCACACACCAGAAACACATATCCACAGGTCATACGAAACGCACTCAAACAGAAACCAAACGACCAAAACTCATCAAAACCATGTCAATGTTGGATGGCAGAGAAACACAAACACACAGACAGACATTCCTAACACTTCATTGTACATGTGAGAGTGAGTGTCTGTGCTGGTTTGCCAGTTGGTCAGCGAGGGTGGGGTCACCGACTGCCCCAGCGAGGACCGGGGGAAATGAAGTGCACAGTGAAGTGAATGTGATCCGAGCTGCTGGTGTCAGACAATAGAAGCTATTGTGCTGCTGCAGCCGGATAGTCTCATCCTCAGCATACTGCCCTTTAGACACACATACACACCCTCACCCCCTGCCCGAGTCTACCCTCTTGCCCTAGTGGGGTAAGAGCAGGGGGGAGGGCAAAGCGATCCCCGGCACCACGTTTTACACTTCTGTTAGGACCTTAAGGTAGAACCATATCAAATTGGGGTGATCTAGCGAGAATACCACCTTAAACAACAATGTACACGTCACATTGAGGCCCCCTTAAGGGCGATGGGAAAGTGATCCGTGAAGACATATGTCACAGGAAAAAAATGCTGGAAACCACAGGCCTGCAGGACCAAACATGGCTCGCTAGATCTTAAACAAAAACATGCAACTTCCTCCTGGAGTAACATCCCACGGGGGCCTTCTGTAGCCTCTTCAGCCCTGGCTGTACCACAGAAGAGCTCCAAAACCTCCTCAGACATGAGAACCTAAGACACTGAAAGACTGCACCCATGGCACTGGCTCCCTGTTATGAGACCTGCAGAGATTTGCATGGCCTACAGGACTCCTCACATCCTGCTAGTGATGAGACCTCTACTGTCACGGGTGGTTTATGGATTTCAATAAGAAACCGACCCTGAGGAAGTACCAGAGGTCTTCTGTCAGCCATCTCAGCAATGTTAGAACAAGTAACAGAAGCATCCCCACATACTGACTACAGTATTTGGTGCACCTGAAGCTAGCATAAAAATACCAGGAAAGCAAGGCATGCCCAGCTGGGAGGAGGCCATGGGGTAGAGCGAGGACCAGGTGGAGGGATTATGTCTCTACACTGGACTGGGATCACCTCAGGATCCCCCAGTCAGAGCTGGTTGATTCAGCCAGGGAAAGGGAAGTTTGGGGTCCTCTGCTGGAACTGCTGCTTTAGCAACCTGACTTCAGATGAGCAGTTAACGATGGATGGCTGGAGAAACCATTGGACCCCCATCGTTTCCTTCATGGCTGCAGGAGACGGTGTCTTCTTTGGAGTTGGATACGCTCCAATTCTCCGTACAGGATTGGACAGACACATTTTGGCAGCACTGGATCGCTTGTCGAGAGTCTGACCTCCACTTGTATGAGATGATTAATACAATGCAGCAGCTGGATCCTGCAGTTTGGCAGCACACCCAAGAAGAATCTCCCAACAGCTTTTTATGCACTGCAGGGACCCAGACATGCACACCCGGTACCTGCCTCTCCCTTATTTCTATCTAGTCTATTTCTGTCTCACTCATGTACCTCATTCATCGGTTGGTTAGACAGCCTTGCCTATAGATTGTCACTTGTCATCACCAGTATCCAAGAGGAGGGGGTTGATGTTATCATCCCCCTTCTCTTGGATGTTGGTGACAGACAGGTCCACCCACTGCCTCCTCCCCATCACTCTGCACCTCCTGCCCAGGCGTAGCAACAGCAGCTGCCGGGGAGGCTATCCATGCAACAGCACCACTAACTCCACCCACACTGGGTCCCTCTGATACAGATACCATCTCATCTACACCATTTTATCTTTTTCTGAATCATCGTGGGGTTTAAGAGACTACAGATTTGCATTCAGTGGGGTTTCACTTGTTTCCCTGTGGCCATCGATCTCATTACCCCCCTCCCATCCCTCTTCACCACTACCACCAGCACCACGTGCTTCAGCCACCTGGTCACCAGCTTCTGCATCCTCCGCATCCTGCTGTCTATGTGGCAAGCAAAGCACTTGTATCCCACGTCCCCATGCTCAGAACACGCCATACCTCCTTAAATTACACTTTATCTTTTGGCTATGGGTTTAAAATTGCATTATTACATTTATTATTAGTATTACATTGCCTTCACACCAATGAGCACAGGGATAGGTCCAGTGGGTCCAAAACCCAACTTTGGACAAGCTGTTGATGGATGGATGTGGTGGTTCCCTCTGATATTCGGCCTTGGCACTAACGTTTATAAGTCCTTATTAAATTAAATGCCATTGACTCAGAATGGAGATCATAACGCATGAATAGCAAATGCACAAACAAGCAGGCACTCATACGCTTGGGGCAACGTGTCAAGTCTCACATGATAAGGAGCAGCTGTGCTCGATTGTGCGCACTGACGAATATGTCAATAACACGCAAATGTGCAATTTTGTCCTAAAACCCTTACACAGAGTGACTGTGGAGAGGAGAAACCATATATGCTATTGTACTGGAGCAGTATTTGACTAAGGAGGGCCTTAAAAGGCTGCATCACAGTCAAGTGATACAACCTTCTGAACATGTTGGACTGGTTTCGCTGAGTGAAATGAACAATGAACGCGCTCTTCCACCCAGCCACTGTGGCTCTTCTAAGCCCTCCTGTATCAAGTAACTGGAGAAGTGAGAAAATCCAAAACTAAATGAGAAAAGTGCTTATGAATTATGTTCTGGTCACAGTGGTGAGTAGATAGATTTAAGAATGTCTCAAATTTGGTTCCTACTCACTTTGTTGAGGTCCATCCATCCATCCATCCATTGTTAACTGCTTATCTGAAGTTGGGTGGTGGGGGAACTGGAGCCTAGCTCAGTGCTCATTGGACAAAAGGCAGGGAAACACCCCGGACAGGTCACCAGTCCATCACAGGGCAGAGTAGTCTTGCTCATGGACACTTTGACACATTTCTCCGCAGGTGCCGGGATCGAACCTGCAGCTTTCAGATCACCAGATGACTGCTCTGTCCCACTGAGCTACGCTGCTCCCCTGTAGAGGAACATGTCAAACAAAATCTCTCCAATGTCTTCAGGCACCAGCAGAACTGAAAAGCATGCAGTAGCTCAACCTGCAACCCATCAGAAACTGAATTCATTGTCATGTGACGCAGTTTGTTTTCTTCTTCTATGAACAATGCCACGAGGAAAAACACTATATTATACAAGCCATTATATAAGAGCAGCAATCCCCCAGAGAGCCAGAACGTCCACAGTCAGCCAAGCCAACAAGAGACTTCAATCATCTGCCAGAAGCCCAAGAACAGCCGAATATCAGGCCATCGTCATCATATGAGAGGCTCCACATTTGCTCAACGTTTCATTAAAATGATGGATTTTTAAATGTTGAACGAAGACATCAGCTTTGTGTCTCCATCTTCAGTCAACCGGGGTTTCCTGAAACATCAGCTGGCCTGTCTGTCTACATGGCCACAGGGCACCGCTGGGAGAAAGCGTGAGCTGCATGAATAGCTGTCTCCTTACATCATGCAACAGGTTATGGGAGTATCCCCGCGCATTCCCCTGAGCATCTGACTGCGTACATAGCCTTTTGTCTTTGTGCTGGCTGTGTCCATTCTTGTGAATACACATTCTGTCAAACCCTGAAGTAAGGCACGGCCATCCGTCCCCTGCGCCATCCGACTCGTTCGGCTCGTTACACAAGCAGATCCGCCATCTTTCAACGAGGCTGTATGGAAAAATACCCCCGTGTCATAACACACCGCTGTACATAAACGTCTCTCTTTCTGCCCTCTGACCTCTCTCGAGGAAGTGTGACGCAGTTGGGTAGTGACTCCTGCTGGGGCTGTTTTGTGTCGTCTTCCTGTGGGATGGCCAAAAGCAAGGCTCTGGGGAAGCTGCGGAACTCCGCTGCTAGCCTACCTAGCAGGAGATGCATGTGACAAACTTCATCTGACAGAGGTGTCCCTCAGGAGCGGGGATTATCTAATATGCTATTGTACAGGAGGCGTATGTGAGGGGACATTGAGAGAAAACTAATTCTGCTTTAACATGATAGAGCTAGGGGGATTGAGGCCGGATGCCCTTCCTGACACCCCGCGGTGGGTTCGAACTCGCTGCCTCTGGCTCATCATTTCTTGAACCACACGCTCTACCACTGAGCTTCCACAACCCCTCCAGATGCATAATATAACTAGTAAATATCCGTGAAGGTTGAGGAGAAATACTGAGTGAGACAAAGTAAATGACTTCTACATCACCCACTCCTCAAGATTTTTGCATCCAAAGAACACAGGAGGTGTTTCTGCAGGTCAGAGCATCTGACACCCCACCAAAGACTTGCTTTGCCCGGCATCAACAGTCATTGCTGAACTATCTGGCAATCACAGCAAACTGCCGGCTTGTTTGAAAAAAAAAATCACAAATGTCAGTTAAAGTGCACATGAGCACTTATACTTCCAGTTTCAAGTCCCTCCTTGTCTTAAGACCTGCAGTTCTTCACAACACCAAATGACAGAGAGGTCAGCAGCCTTTAAGACTGCCTCCGAGCCTAAAAAGCAAGATCCCCAGTCGCCTGGTGACTCGGGAGAGGAGGAAAATGCAGCTCTAGAGTGAAAACATCAGTGCTTTCAGAGAGCCTAACTGAAACCTGAGTAGGTGTGGCAGCCCATTAAAAGAAAAACTCACAGATTTTTAATCTCACCCCCATCTATGGGCAACAGGGGTGGGGTATGGAAAACACCCGCAGTAGTACCAGATGGTTTCTCCATCTCTGGGATGTCAGTGAAACAGGCTTTTTTTTAAATCTGTCTATCATGTGATGTAATGTGACGTCAGCTGGTAGAAGGAGGAACTAAAGCCCAGTTTATCTCCACTCTAATCCACTCTAAAGACACCTTTCAAAAAGCACATCATCGCTCTATCCACTAAGCCACATTTCCAATCATGGAAATGACATCCTTCTAAGAGCCCACAGGATTTCATGGATGATGAAACTTAAGCTCACACGCAATGCATCTTGGTACGTGTAGGCACTGTTGGAAAGGCTCCGTGAGCAGAACAGTGATGTCTCCATCAAAATAAAACACAGTGAAGATAGTCTCTGCCTCAGGCAACAACATTACCCCTCCATCCATCCATCAATGTAGCCATCCATCCATTGTCAACCGCTTATCCATTGTCAGGTTATGGAGTCATGCCGGACCCTATTGGATGAAAGGTGAGGAAACACCCTGGATGGTTCACCATTCCATCATAGGGCTTGAGCAGTCATGAGCTTAGTGTCTTGCTGAAGGATACTTCAGGACCCTTTCTGCAGGGTCCGGAGATCGAACCACCAATCTTCCGATGACTAAATGAACACCCTACCCGAGCTACGCAAAACTGATTTTACATCCACACGGTCTGCGGTGACTCGGTGGTAGAACCTGAGCATCAGGAAATGAAAAGCTAACCATCATGGATTCGATCCAACTGCAGTGCATCAGGAAGGGCATCCGGCCTTAATCCCCACTCTCCACCTAGGTCCAGGTCCACCCCCACAGCATGGGGACTAATCGAGACACATAAAGATAGACCTTTACTGACAGCACATGCATAAGACTACGAGCAGTCTTCCTTTAAACCAACAGAACCAGACTGAAAAAGGCTGACGTTGGGCTAAAGGAGATATTTTGTTGATCCACATGAGGAAATTCTCTTCAACCGCCCCCATGTAAAGTGAAGGCAATGTGCCAGGCTGGTTTAGAACAGCCATCCGGAGGCTGTTCAGGATTCAGCGCCTTGCTCCAAAATACATCAAGACGTATGCTTAACTTCAATTATGGCCTTTCAGTAAAAACTGGCAATTATCATTCCCACCACACCACCTATGCTGCTGCTTCAGTATGTCCAACCATGAGAAACCAGTCTGATGGGGTTCCCTCTTTGTGAAGGGAATAATGGCTTCAAGTCGAGTCAACTGAATCCTTGCTCCCTCCTCCCTTTTCACCTTGCAGCGGTCCCACAATGACACTGGTCACACCTTTGAGTTCGAGCACTCTCACACTCCTCCATCGCCTCCCCTCTCTTTTCCCTTGTTTAACCATTCTCCTCTGTTGTGTATGCGCTAGATGAGGGTTAGGACATGGCAAAACAGAAACATCCCTCATATAGGGAAAGCTAAAATGTCAAAATTGCTTTTGAGTGACCGGCTGCCGCCGTCCGTCTCATCTGAATCTCCTCTGTGGAAGTACGCAGTGGTCCTATGGTCGTGTTCTGACCTCTTTTCTTGTAACACACACACATCTCCAGTAACCGAGGATGCTCAGACTTCTGAAGAGCACCAAATTGGTCACAGAATGTGAGGAGTTAGAGATCTGGTGGGCTCCAGCTAGACTCCTGGATTTTAAAGACAGAAGCCCAGTACAAAGCCATTCAACCAGCAGTGTTGAGAAGCACAGACATAGCCCATCACCTCAAATAGTCTCAGTCTCTACCAGGTGCTGACCTCCCAACCCTGGCTGGATCTTCAGACTGAGACGGTGCATCTGTTGAGTAGCTGTGAGCCCAGGAACACCAAGCAGCAAAGCTACAATTAGACCCGGTTAAAGAGAGCTCATAAAAACAGCACCACCTCACGCTGCCTCTGAACACTGTGATGGAACACAGGATTTGACTTACTTTACCATCAACAAATGGTAGGATTCACAACTTCCTGGCACGGCATAAAGAAGAGAATAACAACATCTGTCATTTGAGATATTAATACTGGGCCATGAGTGGGCCATATGTGATATTTCAACAACACATCTATTGAGTCTCACACTGGGCTGCGTTGGCAATAAAAGAGGGGTGAGGCTAGCATTTCTGACTAAATCAGTACAGGAAAAATAATGAGAAGAACGCTGCTGGTCCCAAACATGACTTTCTCAGTTGGCTATCATTATATTTGGCCTATAGTTAGCATAATTGGCATGTTTTAAGCTAGCTCACTACTTCTCATCATTGCGTCAGTCCCATCTTACATGCCAATTACATCGTTCAAGCTACTTTAATTCATGACATTCATAAATGCTAGCTTTTAGGGGGCTGTGGTAGCTCAGCGGTAAAGCGCATGCTTAGGCAACTGATGAGCAAGATGTCGCGGGTCTAAACCCACCGCAGGGCGTCAGGAAGAGCATCCAACCCTAAGGCCCCACGATCATTTAAATCTGGGTCCACCCCCACGACGTGGGGACTCACCAAGACACATAATATTGGACCGCGCTCATATAAACACTAGATTTGACTACTTTTGTCATTTTTCGCTGACGAGATAGATCAGGTTTGTCTAGTAATTGGAAGGTCGCTGGTTTGATCCCCCGCCTCCTTCAGAGCATATGTTGAACTGTCCGTGACCGAGACACTGAACCCCTAACTGCTCCCTGGGCACTGCAGCTGCCCACCGCTCCTACACAATAGGATGGGTTAAATGCAGAGAACAATCATTGTTGGAATACAATGACCTAATAAAGGGTCTTTTCTTTTGTGGACCCCAACCCCCCTGCCTGAAAACCAGACGACCACATACTTTTAAACTGTGAATGTATGGAGAAATATGTCATCTGTTGACTCATGTTCAAGAGCTGGACATACATGCTGGCATACATACTTACTACAGTGTCCAATACTTGTACAGTTATCCTCATCACCATCCTTCGTAATAAAACAGAATCATTTTAATGAACACTTAGAATGTAAATATGTTAGAATCAACCACCAGGTTAGTTTTCATCTGTAGTCCCAATAAGTTAAGGGATCAGTGTCTCGCTCAAGGACACTTCAACACTCTCAGAAGGGACCAGGGATTGAAGCACCCATCTTGCGACTACTAGACAGCCACCCTACCTCCTGAGCTATGTCGTCCCTCATAATAGGCTCAGTTTTCACATGTTGTATCAGCATGAAGCTCATATATATAAACAAAAGATAAGATATTCCTTTATTAGTCCCACAGGGGAAATTGCAGCGTTATAGCAGCAAAGTGGAAAGCATAGTGTGTGTATATAAAACATCTCTTCAGTCATGTACACTTCTCAAAGCCACCATCCATCAGGGTTTTTCCCTGTCCCTGCACAACATCGTCAGCACAGACACGCATATCAAGCATACCGGGAGGGGTTTTGCCTTTCTTTACTCACCATTGTCCCTTTTGAAACCAACAGTAAGCAACCTGTTCCCCTTGTTAATGCTTCTGTAAACTGGTGGTGTCAGATTGGATCACTGTATCTAAGT
>OMLC01002344.1:19347-30232 GCA_900302585.1 Regalecus glesne
TCAATGAAGTCCGATTCAAAAACATTGACCATCCTGAAATATTCACATAGCTAAGATCCTTCATGTGCCACTTCCACACGTATAGCAAGCATCTGAATGTGACCTCTACAGAGAGAAAAAGGCTCCTGTGTGTCGACATCGACGGCTTGCTTAGTGGTCGTTTGGAAACTGCTCATCGTGATCACATCCATCCAGGCCAACGTGATCACGATGAGCATCCGTCACCCTCAGCAAAGTACCATCCACCCATCATGAGCCGCTAATCCGAAGTCGGGTCGTGGACTGGTGCTGGAGCCTAGCCCAGCTCTCACTGGGCAGAGCGGTCGGGGGTCCGGTGTCTTGCTCAAGGACACAGCGACAGGCCGTTCTCTCACAGTGAATCTATGTTGGTTCCAAATATCGGTTATTGGTCCCCCTGATCGACAATAATCTGTACCGGCCCCAATAAACACGTCGGTCGACCTCTGTATGGGTTCAGCCCAGAGAGGTCACATGGTGGGCTTTCTCGCTGTCCATCAGTGGTGGGTCTCCAGCTCCACCACCGTCCACTCTCCTTGAGGAGAGCTCCCAGCTGCCTCTGGGGAGAAACTGCTGACGGAGGTGACGGTGGCTGAGGGCGGGGTCAGCAAGGTGGGCCAGAGACTACTCTCCAGGGGGCTGAGTGTGCCTCCTCCCCCTCCTGGCAGGAGCAGCAGGGGGGAGCAGCCATCTCCGTTCAGCAGCAGCGTCTGGTTGATCAGCTGCTGGACTATATCCACCTTCTTACCCCACTCCAGCTCTGGAGGCGGGGACACGTGGCTAAAGGGACCTCCGCACCGGGTCGGGATGCTGACGTCGGCGAGGTGGCCGCTGGTGGGGGTGTGAGGGGAGGCCGGGAGGGGAGGGCTCTCAGTAGACGAGGAAGAAGAAGAAGTTTTAGTTTTGTGCTCGGTGTGGGACACCGACTTGTCCTGATCATCCAGTGCTTGGTGCTGCAGTTCTTTCCCCTCCCTCGTGGACTTTGTCTCCTTCATCCTGGTCTCCTCCTCTTCTTCACTGTTCTCCAGGGCTTCATAGATTGTACACAGGCCAGAGGAGGGAGAGAGGAGCACGGCGGACTGGCCCTTAGGGGACGACTGCTGCTGGAGCTCGAGCTCCTGCTGCCACTGCATGATCTGCTGCCTCTGCTTCAGCTCCTCCTGCTGCTGCTGGAGCTGGAGGTGGAGGAGCTCTCGCTTCTCCAACTCCTCCTTCTGCCTCAACAGCTTCCCCTCCTCCTCCTCTCTCCTTTTCTGCTCTTCCGCCCTCCGCCATTCCTGCCTCTTCTCCTCCTCCGTGGGTCCGCTGGATCCTTCTCTGCGTTGCTGGAGCTCCATCAGCTGCCTCTGGTGCTGCTCCAGCCGGCGGAGCTGGGGGCTGGATGCCTGAGGCCCGGGGCTCTGGGGCTGAAGGTAAGCGCAGCTCAGCAGCGGAGGAGTCCCTCGGAGGGTGTCGCAGTGAGGTCTGGGCTGTGCGGCGTGGTGGCGGTGGTGCGGGTGAGGCAGCGCGCTGCTGAGCCCTGTGTGTGAGAGGAAGCGGAGGGGAAGATGATGGCAGCATGGCATTACATCAACACAAGTGACAGGCAGGACAGTGGAAGCAGTGCAGAGTGTGTGTGTGTGTGTGTGTGTGTGTGTGTGTGTGAGCACAAAGGGAGGTCAGACTCGGCAAGGTGAAAGAATAAAGGAAGCATTGTGGTGCCAGGCCCAAGCTCAGCCAGAAGGATACAACAACAGGTTGGCCTAGCGAGTGTTTGGTCCTCATTTCCTGCTCTGTTATTAATGACCTCACAGGCAGGCTTCACTACCAGGGCTCCCAGCCTTAACAGACTCCTGGAATGTAGCCTGGATGTACATGAAAGCTGCTGCTCATGAACGGTCATGTTCAGCATGGAGGAAAAAAATCTCCTTTTTCAATTACCTACGTCATAGCTTTCATAGTTTACAACTTAACTGTAATATCGGGCTTTTAATTTTCAATGACCTCTAATGACCTCCAGGACATTCGATCAATTCTAATTTCTTTGACTGAGAAAGTAGTATATAGGTTTCCAGGATGCTTGGGAACCCTGAAGGTGAAGATCTGCCACCTGCAGTTTATCAAAAGGGGCGGAGTGACCGGGTGAGAGGTGCTATCAGGGGATGGTGGCTCAGACTACAGGGGATCACATCTGCGGGATATTACCACGTCTCAAACTTTTAAAGAATTGTTTTCCGGTGTGTAACAAAATGGCCAGCTTCCTGTATATGCAATCACTAACAGCCACTGTGTGACGTGAACAACCAAAGAAAAGAAAAGCATATCATAAGCAGTAACATTCGTCACCCGTGAGTGGAGCTTAAGAGTTAGTACACCAGAGAGACATGCAAGACAAGCGCTTCTTCCATGCATTTAAACATCCAGCATCAAAAACAAGCTCTGACCAACGGAATGGCTTCAGAATCCATATTTTGACATTTGCCATAATTCTGATGTTAAGGAAACTCCAATAACAGCATGAATAAATCAATCACCACAGAGCCCTTAAGCCTTGTGACCGGACCAAACCTGAATAACACAAACCAAACCCGCCCGATGCAAGTCAGTTTCACATGGTGACATGCACGAACTCTGGTGATCTCAAGGCCGTGCGGCAAAACGATGCAGTACAGATGCCAAAAAAAGAGATGAGAAAGGTTGAAATAAAAATCATAATAATGATGATAATAATAATAAAACCCAAAAAAGAACAGAGGGGAAAAGAAAGTGCAGCAGGAAGCCAGATGGGTGCCGTCACATTTGAAGGTTTACGATGGGCTATCAAACCTTCTCTGGGTGGCTGAAACACTGAAGCTGGTGCGATGGATGAAAAGGTTCAACTCACAGAGTAAAAGAAAAAAAAAAAGTTCTCAGATGCTGCAGACCAGCAAGTCCCATGGAGGTGGATGCAGAGTTGATCATCTGGGCAGGAAGGACGAGTTCCACAAAGACTCTTCTTCATGTCCGTCGTCTGACAGAGCCCCATTTGCTGCAGTAGTTTGTGTGTGAGTGAATGTAAGATGATCGGTTAAGACGTGGGTTATGTGTCTGACGGTAGGCATCCACGAAACGATGGTGTCAATGGAATCAATGTCGAAAAATGTGTGTGTGAGAAATCCCTTGAAATGAATGGCAGAGGTGTCGGATGGTTTTGTCTTGCACAGAGAAAATTTGCCACACAGTCCCAATAATAAAACTGTCCGGGAATAGAGAGCTTAATGGTAAAAATCTAAATCTTTATTCAAAGCTTTAAGGGTCATCGCTTTAAAAGAACAACAAACAAAAGAGAAAGGGATGGGATGGGTAGAGGGGGAGGGGTACGTGTTAAAGTGCAGTAAGAGACAAGGCATGACAGGGAGTAAAGGGTGGTGGGTGGGATGTCTGCATCGTAAGAAATCAGAGTACAATCAAGACACGTTTTCACTTATAACCTTTGTTCAGTAAAAAAGTTGGGTAAGTACACATGGGAGAAGAAGTTACACTTGATTCCACGCTTCTCACAGTCAAATTCCTTTTTTCCTCCTTCATAAGCTGCACAGTAAACAGAGAAGTCAATGCCATGACAGTTCAGAGTGACCAGATAATGCAGTTATTTAAAAAGAAAACCAAAACACACACACGCGCACACACTAGCCCATAAAATGATAGCTATTGCACATACAGGAGTTTAAGCCAAATACTTGTTCTGAAAGTTAAATATCAGAGGACTGACATGGCCATCTTATTTATTCCCTTTGGAGTTATTTCCCTTTTTGGGTTAAACTTTGATTATATCCACCCCAGAGATTTCAGAGCGTACGACGACAAGACTTACGAAAGCAAGATCTTTTTTTTTTCTTTTTTTTGAGGGGGGGGGTGTCATTTTGCTGCAGTGACCTGGATTAGAGGAAGGGAGGAGACGTGGGCTGTGAGAGAGATGGAGAACTATACGTTACCTGCAAAAGAGTTCTCAGTCTTTTCACAGATAGCAGAATAGTAGGGGGGCTGCAGCTCATTGGGGTCATCGTCAGGCCGGGACAGAGGAACATCTGGGACTGCGTCAGCCCCAGACACCTCCACACTGATGGCCTCTGTTGGCTCTGCATCCTGTTTCCCACAATACATGTAATGCTGCTCTGCCAGGGGTGCCTGAGCAGGGAGCTCCTGGATTAGAGGAGGCTCCTTGGCCTCCTCGGGCAGCTCCTCCAAGGAAAAGATGCCAGGGCTCTTGGTGCAGCTCTCCCCTGAAGACTGGGCGACGGAGTTAGATGCAGCGGTCATGCAGCTGTCAAAGACATAGGAGGCCGTCGAGTTTGCCGACAAAGGTGTGGGATCTCCTGCCAGACTGCCATCAGCCTCCACCTCTTCTTCCAGTGCTGACAGGCAGCACAGGTTTTGTGGCTGACCGTCAAAGGCCATGTTGGTAGTGATCCCACACCCTTCCATGGGGTCCTCCAGCTGAGCTAGCTCCTCCACATTGCTGGCCTCATCTTCAGTCATCGAGGAGGAGGAAGGCTCGGATGTCGGGGCAGTCAAAGGGCTACCACAAAGCATCTCATTGACAGGTAGAGTCTCTGCCTCAGCTCCCTCCTCTCTCTCCTCCTCATCACCCTCTATCTGCAGGTGGATGCCACAGTCCTGCTCCTTTGGGTCATGTTTGAAAGAAAGCGGCGGGGCCTGGTTGGCCTGGATATGATGCGGAGGTTCACAGGAATCCTCAGGTGTGCTAATATCACTGCTGAGAGTGCTGGACAGGGACATGGGTGGGGCAGAAGAGGCAGCCAGGGCCAGGGTCTGCATGGAGCCTGTGTAGGGCTGCCCCATGGAGACTTGGTTCTCGGAATTCAGTCGCTCATCCTGGACTGAGGAGGAGTCGGAGAAATCTTGGATTTGGAGGGCAAATGCAGCAACAGAGTCCACTTGGAGCCAGGCTTGTGCTGGAGATCGGGTCGGAGTCTCCAAGTCCGCTTGCCAGAGGTCTGCAGAAGGGCTGACTGTCCCTTCTGCAACTGCTGATGGCTGTACGGGCTGTGCGAGGTGCACGAGGGGCTGCTGGGGCACAAGAGGCTGCGCCCATTGATCAGCAAACGGGTTGGGCTGGTCCCACTGAGCAGCGGGGGCAGATGGCAGCAGTGGAGGGGGAGGCGGTGGCTGTACTACTCTGTTCAGGTTGTCCAACCGTTCATCTTCCGCCAAGTCATCCTCATCTGCATTTCCATAGCTTTCCAGCCCACTCTCTGTTATCCCCTCACTGGCCATTTCCACATCTTCATCCTCATCATCCACCTCATTGACGTGCCTGGGTGTACATGGATCGTCTGCCCGCTCCGACCCAACATCCATGTCACAGACTCGATCTCCATCATCTTCGTCATCATCTTCATCAAAGTCATTGGTAGGTATTTCAGGTACCCTCTCAAAGTCTGGTGAACCTACAGAAGCTCCTTCCATATCAATGGCTCCCTTGAGACTGGCGTCTCCAAGGTCATCGATGCTTTCTGTGCCCTCCAACACTCCTGGGGCACTCAGCTCTGATGCCCCCTGCTGGCTGCCACTGACCTCCTCAGAGTCAAGCTCGGAGAACAGGGCTCTCTCACCAGCTCTCCAAGCACCACCCCCTATGGGTCCTGCGGACCCAGGACGAGATTCTTCAGTGAGCTGCGTGGTCCCACTCATTTCTGACACAGAAACCTGCTGGCTTCCTTCTCTCTCTTCTTCATCCTCCTCCTCTTCATTGAGATTGGTGGGAGAAGTTACTTTAAGAGGAGGAAGAGGAGGCATTGCTCTCACAGGGGCTTCAGATGTTGATGGAGCTTGGTCTTGTGTTGGATAGAGAGGCTCCTCTGCTGGGGTTGGTGAGCAGGTCACAGGTGCGATGACCGCCTGAAATGGGGCAGAGGTCAGTACTGGAGTTGTTCCTGTAGGATCAGTGCCTTGCAGCAAACTCTGGGATGAGGGAGCGGGTGGGGTGGCCGTCGCTAAAGGACGAGGAGGTGAGGGAGCAGCAGCGAGGGTAGCCTCGTGCAGCCCCACCTCAGCTCGGATCTGTCGTGGGACTGCTGAGATGAGAACTTCCTCTTGGGGTGGGACTTCAGGTGTTGGTGCCTCTGGTGGAATCATTTCAGGTTCCTTGCGTGCTGCTGGAGCTTCTGTTGGCTTTGTTGGTTCAGCAATATCAACTGTTGATGTAGTGACTGCAGCCGCTGGAGCAGCACCTGGCATTTCTGCAGGTGTAGTGGTATTGGCAGCCTTTCTGTTGGTAACCGTGGAAGGCAAGACAGCCTGTGGCGGCTTAGGACGTTTCTTTTGAGTCATACCGGTGGTTGTAGGTTTGCTAGCATGTGTTGCAGGCGTGGGCTTTTCCACAGGTGGTTTGATCGTGGCAGGGAGCCTGGCCGCTTTCTTCAGAGGAATAGGTTTGGCTTGTCCTTTGGGTTGTAGCAGTTTGGGTTCAACCGTCTTCGTAGGTGCAGGGCGTTTGAAGGAAGGGTCACGTTGGGAGGTGGTCGCAGGTTTTGGAGGTTCGGGTCTTTTGGTCGAAGCTACTGTTGCAGGCTTTTTAGTCACTTTGGCCGAGGCTACTCTGCCAGTGTCTGGAATAAGGAAAAGGGAAAAGCCTTGATTTAAGCCTGCATAGACCACAAGTTGTATGTGCTTGGTCTTCATGGTGATATTGCCTTCTATAATTCTACAAAGTTCATTACAGTTACAGTAAGAGATGGATTAAGAAGCCAACTTTGACAATTAACATGCTTTTTTCCTTTCACTACAGAAGCTCAAGTTTAATCTTTTCCTGTCATGGTAACAATGTGATGCGTAACTATTCAGTGAGGGTAAAGAGAAACTGCATTAACTGAAGATGACCCCGTTCTTCCATTTTACCCACAATGTCCCAGGCAGAATGTTTCCTCATGAAATTTTCGACAGAGAGAAAACTGCCATCAATCCTGCTAAGGTAATCTACTGAATCTATGCATTAGTTATAAACTCCAACTCACCAATTCTTGATTCACCAACACATCTTTTAGCAGCAGCAGCGGTGGTGGTGGTAGTTTTGGGAACCTGTGCTGTCATGGTTCTTCCAGCAGAGGATGTCGTAGGGAATCTGGAGGCAACAGGTTTAGTTCCAGCAGTGGTGGATGATTTGTTTGTTGCAGTGGTCCCAGCGGCACCACTGCCAGAAGGCAGCTTGTATCCTGGTTGGGCTGCAGGAGAACCAATGGCTGGCCTGAAGAGAAAGACAGATGACATGATTCTATGAAACAACAAGAAAACCAAAGCATTTAAGAAAAACAAAGGCTAGAAGGTGTTAATGTGTCATGGTTCACGACATGAGTAATACGATCTTCCCACAAGGGACACTTAGATTCAAAGGAATGAAAAGCTAATGCAATGTACCTCCACACATTCACAAGTAAGAATTCAACTTTAGCCGGTCTTAAAATAGTCCAGAAGGCAATTTCCTCAAAATATAGCAGGGAGCCTTTAACAGAGCAACAATAGGAGAGATGTAAAATGGAAAGGAAGACCAGGGTAAGGAACAAAGAAGGAAAGGAGTGGTTGTTGATGTTGCTGTGAATCACACACATGATGTCCCCACGATGTGGGGGTGGACACAGACTTAGATGGAGCTTGGGGGATTAAGCCCGGATGCCCTTCTTGATCCCGAGGCCTCTGGCCAATCACTGGTTTTGGTTGCTATGCGACAGTGGTGTTTATGAGGTTGGGGATGCCTGCAGCCAGTTGAGACTGAAGAGGTCACTTAGATGAGTAGTGAAACATTTCCCCCACTTAACATGTCCAAATGAACTGATTCACCTTTCTGTGACCCTTTAAATATGGTTATTTATGCTTGCTAGATATCACAATGTATATATCGATATTAAAAATTCACTCTAGTTATTTAGATCATATTTTCCATATTGCCAAGCACCATTATTGAATAGAGATGGGAGGTGACAGAGGGGAAAGATGGACTTCAACTGATCCTGTGCTAAGCTCCTGGTCCCTTTCTTAATTCAGAGAGATTTTTCTGTCAGACACTGAACCAAATCCATTCAATCAGCCCAGCCACAGCTCGACACGGTTAAAAAAAAACCTTTCCTCACACTCTTCCTTCCTTCACTTAAGCTCTCTTCCTATTGGACGAACAGCAAAGTGTTCACATGGCTACATCTACCAGAGGGTTATATCATGACATAGGTCCTCCTAGCTCTTTCTTCCTGAACGGAAATGATGCAATGGCTACATTTATATCCGATACCCTCCACCTGATACCTCAGGTTGGGATCGAACCCACTAGGCCCAACTTGGAGGTGTGCACTCTACCGCTGAGCCACTGCAGCCCAAAAATGCTATTTACATTAGAATAAAACGTAGCTAGGATATTTAAATGAGAACATCATCATATTGGAAATTAATGAGTTACTTGAATAATATAAGTTATATAATGATACAAATGATATCTAAGGGGTGGCATAGCTCAGGGGGTAGGGTGGTTTTCTAGCTGTCAGATGATTGGTGGTTCGATCCTGGGTCCCTGTAGAAAGTATGTTGAAATGGCCTTAAGCAAGAAACTGAACCTCCAAACTGCTTGGGACAACAGATGAAAATCAACCTGGTGGCTAAATCTGGTATATTTACATTCTAAATGTTCATTGTTATGCACTGTCCCTATAAAAGATCATTATTATAAATTAGATATTAAACCACAATAAAATAAAACTTTAGCCCTAATACCATTCAACCATCTCGTAGTGGGAAAACAACATATCACATTTCAGCAAGTGTATTCACCAGGAAATGCATTCTGGCCCCATCTGCTCTCATGAATGTGTAAAGGCATTTAGAAGTTAGTCCTCGGAGATAAGATTACTCCATTTTAAGTTACAGAAGAAGAAATACACACACACACCATCTTATATTCAGGCCAGTACAGCATTAGACTACTTTATGAATCCCTGCGGACATAACCTCAAATTACCACAAATGAGCAATGCAAACTTTCACAAGGTCAATGAAGACATGAACTGACTGTGACAGAGAGTTGGAGGGCTGACACAGATGCCTCTCCCACAGACATTAAAACCTCACAATGGCCATTTGTCCACAACTATCATGCAGACATGAGGCGGAAAAGTCTTGGGACATTGCCCTACTTGGCTACTGTTGGACTGATGAGCAGCCTTTTGGCAAACAGGGGTCAAATGGATCCACCCACTCAAACTGCTCGATGCTCAGAGGTAGATGAGCTTTTGAATTAGGAATCTCCAGATACTGAACGCTAGGACAAAAAAAAAGAGATATAGAGGAGAGCAAGGGCGAAGGCAAGGGGTTGAACTGAGGTCAAACACAATGTAGGAGCGACCAACGGAGGGAAGGAGAAAATAAATTGGATCGATGAAGGCCGAGAGGGAGACGGAGCACGCTGAGGGGATCGTGTAAGTCTGGGAAATAAGCACTCGTTCAGATTTCTGATCCGGCAGCATGCAGTTAATGTGGATTGACAGGAAACACTTGATTATAGCTGATAGCCAAGAATGAAAACTGACGAGATGAGTTCCTCTAGGGATAGCTGGAGAGCCAGAGTGAGCGAGAGAGAGAGAGAGAGAGAGAGAGAGAAATGATGCTGTGAGGGAGAGATAGAGAGACTTAGAGATACAGACAGAGCTGAAGAGGGTTAAAAGGAGGTCAAGTACAGTTTAGCTCCAAATGAAATCTGTCTTTTCTCAATTTATCAGTTTTTATCTTTAATTCAAATTAATCCTTTAAACCTATTTTATGATAAGAAAGTTTGACAGCAACTACAAAGTCCATTTCACATGTCATAATTAGCCCTCATGTTGTGGGGCAGGACATGGACTTAGACGGAGCTTGAGAGGATTAAGGCTGGCTGCCCTTCCTAATACCCTGCAGTGGGTTTGAACACACAACATCTGGCTCACCAGATCCCGAAGCACACGCTCTACCACTAAGCTACCACAGCCCCCAGCTCCCACATCTTGGAATGATCACCGCCAAATCTCCAAACATTTATACGGGATCAATTTTATGTCTCCATTTTGTTATCATGCTTGTGTTTACTGTAACATGAATCTCTCAGGGCCCTGTGTGTGTGTGTGTGTGTGTGTGTGTGAGACATGAGAGAGACAGAATATCTTTGCTTATGAAGCATACCAACATGTCCTCCTATATCATCTCTTGCAATCTTAAAGCCAAATTGTAAAAAAACAATGTAGCTGGCAATGCTGCCTCTTACATGTCTCTATGTTAAAATGCACAACAGAATCCACTGCAGTCACAGAACACCTCCAGGTTATCTTGGAGGGAGTTTCTGCTTGGCTATACATGACTAGCCCCACTCTACCATGCACATGAAAGCATACCATTGCAGGATGCTGATAGCAGATATTTATCATGCCTTGTCTTTAAGGGGGCCACGGTATCTAAGCGCTAGGGCATGTGCTTTGGGAACCGATGAGCCAGATGTTGCGGGTTCGATTCCCCTGCGGGGGATGAGGAAGGGCATCGGCCCTTAATCTCCCAAGCTCCATCTAAGTCTGTCTCCACCCCCATAAAGTGGGGACTAATGACACATGAAAACAGACCTCCCATCACGTCTCATCTTTGTTAGGATGCTTCCTTTTCCGGTCCAATACAACCTGCATCCATCTCTTCTTTCACCATCTGCATGAAAAGTAGATGATCATCCATGGATGGATGGAAAATGACTCCTCACTTCCTCTCAGGGTCCTAAAATCTTCCTCTAACCCCACCTCCATTGTTTCCTGATGACTCATGTCTCGTAATGGTTAGACACAGAAGGAAGACACAGGAAGAAATGAAGAGCCTCACTAATGCCTACTCATTC
>OMLC01002349.1:1878-14639 GCA_900302585.1 Regalecus glesne
GTAGGGGGTTAAGGCACCTATGTTCAGAGCATCTCTGCATCATGTCACAAATCTCGGCTGAGCCGTTTCCAACCACAGCCAGAGGTCCATAGTTAGTGGGTCATAATTGGCTAAGCCTCACATGGGTATAAGGGTTAGGTTGGATAAAGTATTCTGGGATCACTAGTGTCCCCCTCTGGGTGGTCCAGGCCTCTTGGTTAAGTGAAGGGAAAGTACTCTGCTTCATTCTCCTCTGACAGCCAAGCACTGTGCTTTCCCCACCAGACCATGATGTGTGGACTAGTGAGGGCTTGTTTTTCCTCTACCAGAGTCTGGTATCATGTAATTAGATTAGGAGATGAAACATAGATGATCCATTAAAGAGATATTTGGTGGGTTACAAATTATACACCTGTAGCTCCTTGAGGCAATGACTGCTTAAAAGTTGTAAATGTGCTGCACGATGGCTAAATATATTTTGAGTAACATTCATACATACTATTGTCCTTGTTGTTTTGTAGCCTTCTTAATCCTCCAACTGCTTCCCACTTTTTCTCAGTCCTGCATACTTTGTGCTCAGCTTGAAATGAACAAGGCTAGGATGAAGCTGGATTTTTTTGTTTCTCATTCTTTCTCTAGTTGTTAGGCTTCAGGTTATCTCTTTGTTCCCCAGACTGAATGTCACATATATTGCTCCTCCAGAACATGCTCTGGCTGTCTGGCTCTTTGATGGCAGTTGTTTTGCATGCTTCTTTTTTTAATCTTGTTCTTTTTATTTCAGACCTCTTTTTTTACTCAGGCTGGCACTTACAGTGTTAAAGGCTCACTGACCCTCTAAATATACAATATCTATCTCTCTCCAGCTCTATCACACTCATTTGCTATCTATGTCTTCTGTCTATTCGCATGGAGCCATGCGAATAGACAGAAAGGCAATTCAACACATGTATACATGTTGGGCTTTGTGTGTCTGCACACATGCGCTTGCAGACACACAAACACACTCCCACATAAAGTACACACACATACACACAGCATATTCCTCGGTCTCAGCTGAAGTGAGATGTAAAATAAAGAGATAATGGTACAGTGTTCAATAAATAATGTATGAGCAGTTCAGGGTGTCTCTGCATGGCTCAGCGTGCGTGCGCGTGTGTGTTTATGCAGGTCCTCTTCCAGGTAGGTGATTTTGTCTGCGTGAGATATGTTTGTAACAGACTGCCTTGTCAGCACTTGCACTACTCCTCCCCTGCAGCTCCCTGACACCAAGAGTGACCCCGAGATACAGGTTTAATGCTCTGTCTCTTTTCTTACTTCCCTACCCCCCTCTTTCTTATACACACACACGTGCACACACATAGTTCAGACACCCTCCATCAGGTTTTAATCTCAGCTGTAGTTCTCCAACTGCATGCTCCTCTTTCCCAAATGGCTGAAAGACAGATGGATAGAGAGAGAGAAACAGAGAGAAAGAGAGGAAAATATGGAACTATGGAGGAGACAAATGGCTCAATTTATAGTGTGGAAAGATAGCTGCTTGAGAAATATTACAAAGTATATGTATACATTCATTGTGGGAGGGGATAAGATTTTGGGCCCATTTGCTCGAGAGAATGAGAAATAATGGGTGAGTGGTGTCAAATATGAGGCATAGAGGGGCTGCGTTGTACATGAGTGTTGTACATGAGTGGATATTTTGCAGGGAGACAGGCAGGTGCTCGGTTATGCCTAATCTTGAGGTGAAAGTACAACTCTTCGATATTCCATCAAGGTTATGTCTGCAACATGCACACTTTTCTTAACATGAGAATATATAATCACCACGCACCTTGAGGGGCCTGATGAGATGATGACGCTTCGATCCATATCCACTGTAATTTCCCCCTGTGGGACTAATAAAGGAATATCTTATCTTATCTTATATAGAGCAGAGATGAAGGGTAGAAGACAAATACTGTGCTGAATATCAATCAATGCATTGAAAAACAACACATTTTAACAATGCTGGTTTAGGCACGGTTCAAACTGAAACCCTTCCTGGAGGCCTCATGTCAAAAGGAAAATTGTTATAATTTTTTTTGCATTTGCTTAACAAGGTCTACTCTCAGTTGTATCTATTAAATGATTGGTCAATTCATTTGACTGTATTGATATATGCATCTGCTTTTTTGTGACTTATGTAAACATGTGAGATGGACCAGAGCATGTTTTTACAATGTTTACATAGTGGCAAAGTGAAGAGTGGCTGGCTTGGTATGCTATTAATGTGAACATATGTGTTGATAATGGAATTGTTTTTCTGATATGAATATCAGTTCTTGTTGTGTGAACATTGACAGTGTAAATCAATGGGCTTCTTAAATCAAGGTGACATATTTTTCTCTGTGCTTTCCCGATGATTAATGAGACTCTGAAACCACACTATCTTTTATCAGGTAAAAATGAAAGAAGTTCAAATGAACAGGTCATGACTACTTAATCTTTGTGACAAGGGCTTTATTTTTTTTCCTTTTTGGAAAATTACCAATAGAGAGTTTATATATCTTCAATGAAACCAGCAATGGAGGGGAGACTGCTCAACAAATAGGAAGTGAGATATTCCAGTAACGCAAGCAATATCTTTCAATCTGGGATAGTCACAAAAAGAGGTGAATTGGTTCAAATGGATCAGAAGTTTATTCAGATACGTTTCTTCACTCAAACAGGTGACATCTTCAGTCTGAACAGACTGCAGACGTTCCTACTCTTATAAACAATACAGTGATACCACACAACAAAAGGCCGAGTTCATATGCAAGTTGGCGCATAAACGGAGTCATTAGGACTCCGTACCACCAGGCTCACAACGTCCCTACTGGCTCACTTGCCGGGGAGGAAGATACATCTCACATCAAACAGGCCCTGGTTAAGTGTGGTTACCTCAATTGGATGTTTGTTAAAGCCAGGAAGGCTTCCAGACAGAGCTCCAGCCAAGTGGAGGGAGAGAAGGAGCCAAAGCGTAGACCGGTAGTGATTCCGTATGTGGCGGGAGTGTCGGAACAGTTGAGACTTGTATTTTCAAAACATGGCGTCTCAGTGGGTAATAATTGGCTAAGCCTCACATGGGTATAGGGATTAGGTTGGATAAAGTATTCTGGGTTCACTAGTGTCCCCCTCTGGGTCGTCCAGGCCTCTTGGTTAAGTGAAGGGAAAGTACTCTGCTTCATTCTGCTCTGACGGCCAAGCACTGTGCTTTCCCCACCAGACCATGATGGTTTCTGGACTAGTGAGGGCTAGTGGTCATGTGACTTGGAGGAGACATATGCTACCACTTCCTCCTTCCTGTTCATGTTCTAGAGGGGATCAAAGAGACTGACCCAGCACTAGACAAGAATTCAGGTGGGAAAAAAGGATGGATAACTTGGTCTTACCACCACAACAGTGTCATTAACTGAATCGTCCAGATCTGTTGAACATTGGGTATCTCTATTCATCTTTTTGAAAAAGTAGGATTTCCTTGTTATTGAATGTCCATCGTTAGTTACAGTGACCATGGAGCTCTTGACCTTGGACAACGTTTATGGCCCACTATTATATGGAGGTGTGAGCCTGTTGCGTTTGGGCTGTTTGCAAAGCACTGTGTCTCCAGAGGTCAGTGTGCTCAGCTTGGCATGATGATGTGAGTCGGAGTTGGTCTTCATCTTTGCTTTTGCCATCCTGTTGCGCTCTCTGATGTGATCAGTGCTGTTGTCGCTGGTTATAGTGATTAACAGAATTTTGGTGTGCATCTTGCGTTGCAACATCAGCTCTGCAGGTGATGCATCTGTTGTGCTGTGTGATGTGAAGTGGTACCCGGAGAAATGTCTCTACACCCATCTACAGGCTAGTGGCCACTCTTTCAAGATGATGATTTTCACATCCTTGATAGGGAGGAACGCCGGTTTGAAAGGGGGGTGAAGGAGGCCATCTACGTTAAGAGGGAACGACTGTCTTTGAATAGGGGTGGTGGCCTGAGAGTACACCTATCGGCGTCTTACAATGCCGTGATTGCGAACATTCCCCAATCCTCTGTGAATGGTGCTCATTGTCACTGAATGTGCAGTTGATCACCCAACTCTCATGTGAAACCAACCTATTGTTGTGTGGTATCAAGGTACTGTTTATAAGGAGGGGTATGTTTGCCTTCAGCTCAGACTGAAGAAGTTACCGGGTGAGTGATGAAACGTTTCTCAATAAACTTCTGATCCAGCTGAACAGATTCACCTCTTTTTGTGATTTCCCTACCTGGATTATTGATCATGCATAAAGATGTAGTGTCTTCAAAGTCTCAGAATGATGCATGATGCAGTATGCTGACATTTTGTGAATCAATATACCAAAAAAACCACAAAAGACAATTCTGCATTGTCACTCTAAGAATCTAATTCTACATTTGTTACAACAGTCATAATGGCACGTATAGCTATTTCCAAATTCCAAATAATCCAATTTCAGCTTCTAAAGTTAAATAATAACACTGCAGATCTCTCCTATACACTACATGTTCTCATGTCAAACACACACAAGGTGTGTGTAAACACATATCATAAACACCTTAAACAATGACTAGAGAACAAATAAAGCAGAGGTGTCATCAAATCTAGCCAATAGGTAGAGAGGTATTCTGGTGATCAGAAGGTCACGGATTCAATCTCATCACCTCCAGAGAAGCATCTCAAAGGGTCCTAGAGCAAGACACATTTCCCTAACTGCTCTACCCTGTGATAGACTGGCGATCTGTCCAGGGGGCTTCCCCTTTCACCCAATGAGAAATGAGAAATGCTCTAATCCCCCATGACCCAATTTTGGATGAGCAGTTGAAAATTGAGATGGATGGGTGGGCAAATAATTGAAATTGTTGTCTCTAGGCTGGGCTGTCACTGGCTTATGAAGGTTGGGGCATGAGGCAGTGGAGGGTAGAGGCTGCCGGTGCAGTGTGATTGACATATTCTTCAGCAATTAATTGTGTGACGTAACACGTACCCTAGCAAGCCTGCAGTTACTGCTATTGGTTACCCTGCAATTTTGTTCATGAATAGTTATGCAAGATATCATCTCCCGTACCAATTGGTTGGATCTCCGATGGACATGCTGGCAGTAGTTCTGAATATTTTATGTTGGGCCTCCCAAAAAATACTCTTATCACCCATAACTAGGTCTGCTACTGCTTCTGTGCCAGGGCACCAACATCTTGTTACCTTTACTCTTTCTTCCCTCTCCATTGATGCTTTCAATCTACTGTGGTGATTTGGTTTTCAATAATGTTTTTTAGATGAAATTTATAAAACTAAGAAGAAGAAAAATATTTTTCATTTTAAATACAAAATTTGTTCCCTGGATATAACCCATCCTATTGTGTAGGAGCAGGGAGCAGTTGCAGTGCCCAGGGACCAACTCCAGTTCTTTTTCCTATTGCACAGGCAGGATTAACAGCATTAACCCAAATATGCACAATATGGGTGAATGAAACCAGAGCACCCGGACAAAACCCACATGGACACAGGAGAACATACAAATGCCACACAGAAAAGAGCTGGGACGGAAGTCGAACCCAGGCTCTTTTTGTTGTGAGGCAACAGTGCTAACCACTGCATCACCATGCTGGAATTCAGTGAATTCCTTATGATCACCAAGTAATGTTTCAAATAAATTGGGGTTTTTTCAAATAAAAAAAATCTCTAATGCACACCCATTCAAACATTTATGAACATCTATGCACATACACATGTACCCTTCTGCCAGCACAGACTTCTCACTTCCAGAGACATCTCTGCCAGTTATCTCTCTCATCACTCAAACCGTCAGGTGCCAAGCACTCCTCCTCCCTCCATGAGGCAGGAAAGAACCAAAGGAATGAGATGGGCAAAAACAGGGACAGGGAATGGAGGGAATGATTCAGGAGGACTTGTATGTTTTGAAAATTACTGCTCTGCCAGCAAAACCTTCTTCTGACATGTGTCCAATTGGTACTTTGAAATGACTGTCCACTCAGCAGAATTGATGGGGACAATTCCTTCTTGTCTTTTGGAGAGTGTGCAACTGACAGGGAGAAGCATGGGCCCAATTTCATTAGAGCAAGGCATTGAACCTGCGCCGCCCAAGAAAAATGGGTGCCACTCACTTCAGCAGTCACTACTGCTTTCTTCAAACATCTCCATCACCACAGTCATCACCATTATTGTCGATCCAATCCCTACACGAACCCTCAACACCTTCATCATCCATTTGATCATTATCAGCACCTTTGCTTTTCAAGCACTGTCACCAAATTACATGTGCAGTGAACGTGTGTAGTGATTAGTAGACATGGGATAAATAAAGGGTTAGTGAAAAGCAGTGCTGAAAGGATTATGCATGGTGATGCTGAACACTTTCATAAATGCGAAAGGTTTGGATTTATTAACTGAATGCACAACAATGGTAAAGTGCTGGTGCTGCAGTTTACCTGATTTTGAGTTTGGAATTAAGTAAGCATTTAAGAAAAAAAACGAGAAAAAAACAAAACAGCTGCAATAATAAAATGATAGGGCACATTTAAGCAGTGATTGGCTGTCTGTAAAATGCAACAATGCAACATGCTTCTCTTCTTACAGATAAATTGAGTCACATTTTCATGTTAACTACATCCTCACTTCTCACAGAGTTGCGGATTGTGCAGTATTTATCCACACACCAATGAGACATGAACACATGGTACATGTGCACACACAGAGACACACATGCTGGACTCAATGGGAAGATTAAGATAGGTCATTTTCCATCTCAACCCAAGGGGAAGATTCCCTTAGCAAACTAGCATAGCTGAATAGTTATTATCAGTCTTAAACAAGGTGGCAGAAGGATGGCGATCCTTAGCTTGCTTGATGTATCATGTAATCACCAAGCCAACCTTGCATTCCATCATGTAATATGCTGTATATCAGATCATGTGATCTTAATGGGATTTTAGTAAATTGGGTCCACTCTCTGTGGTTGCAATGGTTTTATAAGCAGGATAAGAAATTTGCATTCACTTTGACGCCACAGTTATAATGTTTTCTTCTGAAAACCCTGCAGGTTTTCACAGCATCTTTTACACTCCCTCACATCTAGCTCCTTGTTCTTCTTCCATATTTATCTAAATGCCCTCTCCACCTTGTCTCCAACATTACTCTCAGGTGTCTATCTACAGCAGGAAAGATAGACGAGTTATAATAATGCCTCAAGGTTGTCATCATAATTAGAGAGTGTGAGCCTCTTAATCTGGAGAAGCTCTCATGAAGCAAAGGTACATTGGTGAGAGTACCTTCATTGTAAAGCCAGCGTCTAGCAGGATCTTTTTCCTACCGTGCTACTGAGACAAAGCCGTGAACAAAACTCTGCTGAGAGTAGTGTTGTCTTGAGATAGACTGTCCTGCATGAGATGTTATACAAATGCTGACAAGCTAACACTGATCAATCTCACCAGTGAAGCCCAATGATTATGTCAGATGACAAACACAAGCAGGAAATTGCATCAGAAGAAACGGTGAACTTTGGAGTACAGATAAAAACTGCATCCCACGCTGATATTTAGGATTTTTTAGGTCATGGTTCATCTGCATCAACTTAATTTGTAAACGTTTTAATACATTATTCAGCTTTATACATAAGTAGGTGCATGTGTGTACATGGATGCTTGCAGAGTGATGATGATGATGATGATAATGATGATTCCCTTATCAGTCCCGCAAGGGGAAATTTGTTCTCTGCATTTTTGACCCAACCCATTGTATAGGAGCAGTGAGCTGCCAACATATGGCGCTCGGGGAGCATTTAGGGGTTAAGTGTCTTGCTCAAGGACACCTCGACATGCTGTATGCAGGACCGGGAATCAAACCTGCAATGTTCCGATTGCCAGGCGACCGCTCTACCCACTGACCGCTCTACCCACGCTCTACCCACTGAGCTATGCCGCCCCAGAGTGTACCCACTTGCATGTGCATACATGCACAAATGAATGTGAGTCCATGTAATTACGAGCATCTACATTGTGAAGTTTCTCTCGTAACAGTGAAGTGGTTTTGCGAGAGGATAAGGTCAAGGCTCAATTTATCATCATTAGATGCCCGGGGCAGATAGTGTTAGCAAGCACTCAATTATGGGTTCAGTTATTTTAAGTGTGAAAATATCTTGTAGCTCATCCTCCCACATCAGACCAAATGAGATGAGGTCTTCATGATTTCTCTGGCAGGCAACAGGTTGAAAAATTAATTGCCCAACTTTACAAAACATAATTTTTAATGGAAAGGCACAATTTTTCCACTTACTGTCTTTGAGCAATGATGAAACGTGACAATTGTAAGATGAAGTTGGATCAAAGGACTGTAAAAACCTCTTATATATTTCCTCTTAAAACTTTTTTGATTAATATAGTTAATAAGATGGCTAATCTAATGTTGTTTTGACCCTGTGTTCCTCTCAGCTTGCAGTGTGTTTTATATAGTGCGATCTCTCTACTATTACCACTACTTCTATAACTACGGAGGGATGGGATGGGTCAGGAGGTAGAGCAAGTCGTGTAGTAATAGGAAGATAAGTGGTTCCCTTTCCTTAGACCCTTGCATTAGATAGGGAAAAATTTGCTAAGAAAAATTACAAGATAAAAAAATATGAAAAATTGAGGTAGAGTTACAGAGACATGAAATGGGTGCAAATATAGAATATAACACAATTCACAGAATAGAATCATCACCATGTAGACCTAGGAGGACAAACTACTCTTGCACAAAGGGCAGAATCAAATCACATCATTCACATATATAGAGAAGAGACAAAAAACATAGGTGACACATCAAAAAGAGAGGAAGATATAACAATAAAAAAGGATTGAAAAATTAAATGGATTTTTTTAAAATAAAGCGCTTGATCGTGAGGACACTGAAAAGTTATCATAGTAGCCTCCATAGTTATCAAAAATTAATCAAACTTGGCAAAATTGGCATTTAGTCTAGCAGGGCCAACAACTTGCATCTCAGTTTTATCTTAATTTAAGAGAAGAAATTTAGAGACATCCAATTTTTCACAGGAGCCAGGCAGGCCTCAAAAATAGTCACTTGAGTAAACTCATCAGCCTTTATAGGCAAATACAGTTGAGTATGATCCATGTAGCAGTGGAAATATATTCCATGGCTGTCTATAATTTGGCTAATAGCAGAAATATAAAGAGAAAAAAGAGTAGAGGGCCAAGAATTGAGCCCTCTACTAAGCTATATTTAACATCAGATAATTTCCATGTAATATTATCATAGCAGACACATTGTATTCTCATAGATAAGGGAATGAGGGGAAAGTGAAAGCCACTTTGTTTGGTCATTGTATTCTAACAACAAAATGTATCCTCTGGATTTAACCCATCCCATTATTTGTGCTATGTCAAATTTAGAGAGCCGTGAACTTTAAAACAGATATCATAAGCATGTTAGTGGGTTTGTAAATCCCTGTATTGTTAAAGATTTCAATGACCTTTTTTGCAGTAGGCATAAGGATTTAAGGTTCTTTGTAGGTTTTACCCTATGTCTCCACAAAATAATTCAGATACTGCAATATGTTATAACAATTTAAGTGAACAATATAGTGAGTACAATGCTTAATGATCCAGAAAGTGAGTGGTTTTTCCCAAGACAGTAATGTTCCTTGCCAGCTTCGCTCACACATATTCTATATGAGGTTTGTTTTGTTTGCATTTAATGATAATTTATTTTCATCAAACCACTTTTTTATTTTTTATTTCTGATGTGATCACCTGTAAATGTTGCTGTAAATTTTTAATAAAATTATTTCTGTTGTCCAAAAATAAAACCAATTTCAATGTTTTTGATACTCTGCATATATCATTTATATACCGAATATTCAAATTAGGGCCGGATACTTTCTCCTGATGGACTTCACAAAGGATTTACATGCATGTGGATTTATGTTTACCAAACATCACAGATGGTTGCACATTTCTTAAAATGGCTTCTCAACCAACTACCCAGAACCCCTCTAATACCGAACGTTCCCAATTTATCAAATAATTTAATGTGATCAATGGTATCAAAAGCCTCAGTCTTATCTATAATTATAGTATGACCTGTTAACATCACATGAACTTGCAAAGCTACACCATAGTAAAATGACTATATAAGCAGTTGCAAGAACAAAACTTACCAATCATATCAAATCAAATCGTCAATGGTAAATGGACTTGTTCTCACTTTTCTAGTCTAATGACCACTTAAAGCGCATGATATGTCTTGATGTAGGCTCAATAATCCAGTTAAGGGAATCACATCTGATAAAGTAGTTAATTCAGAAATGTTTCATAACTCAAATGGATGGCTTCTTCAATCTGAGCTGACTGCAACTATCCCCACTTTTATAAACAATGCAATCAGTCCATGCCAAATAACAGAATATATGTAAGTTGGCCATTGAGTGTACATTCATTGGTAATTGTGATGTTTCTTATCTAATTAAAGAAACTTGGGTTCAATAATCTTTAAACATTTATTATACTGTGGCATCTCCAATACATGTGTATCATGCTTCGTTTGTCGTCTTATTCTACCTGAATCCTAGAGACTACAAAAGATAATCTGGTACAGGTGGGTACACTAGTGGCTACTACCTCAAGTTGTAAGTACTGATAAGTATTGTAGCATGTGATGTGAAACTCTTCTTGTTTTTCCCATCATGCACTGCTCTGCCTTTTTGGGTTGAAACCGTAACAGAGTCTTGCATTCGTCTGGGTCAGATCCCTCGTTGTGCCCGAACAGTTGTGTTATGCAATTAATTGTCTCAAATCTGCCATTGGTGATAGAATGTTAATTGAAGAGCAGAAGACCTTTGTGGAGATGTTTGCCATCGCAATTACAATATGTAGCTTGGTTCTGCTCCGGGTCGTCTGGTGCCAAGGATCATGAGCATGAGTGAGCAGATGACACTGAGGTGCTTGCCCTCCTGAAAGAAGAGGGTGCACTAAAGTGTAATTATGGGAGAAGGGTGGGCAGTACACAAAGCTCTACAGTGCAATGTAGAGCATCGTGTTGGCCCAAAGAAGTACATTTGAATATCCTACACATCGTTGGAAACCTTAGAAACTACAATTTCAGATTCTGTGAACAACTCAAAATGCCCCTGGGACTACTTGGGTCTCCATATTCTGTGTTCAGTCACAAATATCCCAGAAAGTTCTTTAACTAAGACTATATAGAAATATAATACGTCAAAATGGAGGAGTGGAGCCCATGTTTGAAATCTCAGAACAGCCATGAATTAATGATGAAAGATGAGACAGACAGAGTAATTATTAGCTTTCTTAAACATCGTTTATACACCAAACAGTCTCTTCATAATGCATGGGGCTGTTTTTAATGGCGCACATGAAAGGGAATCAAAGCCCCAGTGGTATCACTGTTAACTGACTGCATTTAAATAAGTCATAAACAAAGCAGAATGATGAAGGGGGCCTTTATTGACTGTCCTCATTTAGAGCTAAGCAGTCAGAGCTGAGAACCAGGGTGTGCTGTACTAACAGAATAGCTGTTTTTTCATTAGTCCAAACCTTGACTTCAGAGGGATGCAATGATTATGAGAACTTGTTTGTAATAATGAGCCCCATTAGACAGATTGATTGCTGCTGTGCGTCTGTGTCTAATATCTATTGCATGTAGTATTAATTGGCCTGTGGAGATTATCTGGTTTACAGCCGGTCCGGCATTTGAGTCAATTCGGCCATCAAGGTAATAGTTTGTGGGGCAAAAAACCTGCTAGCCTTAAGATAAGATAAGATATTCTTTTATTGGTCCTGCAGGGGGAAATTGCAGTGTTACAGCAGCAAGTGGAAAGCATAGTAGGAGCATTGTCATGGTCCAATGGACCTTGACAATGCTCTGATTACTTTCTCATCTCCATCCATCCATTTCCATCCACGCATCTAATGTCAGGTTACAGAGTCATGCTGTAGCCTGTCCAGGGCTTATTGAGCAAAAGGCAGGGAAACACCCTGGGCAGGTTGCCATTCTGTCACAGGCTCGAGCAGTTAGGAGTTCAGCATCTTTCTCAAAGACACTTCAAGACACTTTTTGCAGGGGCCAGGGATTGAACCACCAAGCTTCTGAATACTAGATGACTGTCCTGGCTCTTGAGCTATGCCACTCCTATAGCTATTATAGTATACCTTACAGTACATTAGATTATGATGGTAACAGGCATTGGTGTGAGTCCATGAATACCGGGAGTGAATCCAGTGCTTTATCTGTGCTCTCATTCACAGGGTAAGTGGTTGTGTCAGGAAGGGCATCCAGTTTAAAACTTTTCCAATTTACCATAATTTACAACACAGTAATGCCCCCTTCTTGTACTAATAAAGGAATATCTCATCTCATCTTAACTCATCATGCAGATAGTCACAAAAAGAGGTGAATCAGTTCAGCTGGATCAGAAGTTTATTGAGAAACGTTTCATCACTCACCAGGTGACTTCTTCAGTCTGAGCTGAAAACAAACATCCCCCTCCTTATAAACAGTACCGTGATGCCACACAACAATAGGTTGGTTTCACATGCAAGTTGGGTGATCAACTGCACATTCAGTGACAATGGGCACCATTCACAGAGGATTGGGGAATGTTCGCGATCACGGCATTGTAAGACGTCGATAGGTGTACTCTCAGGCCACCTCCCCTATTCAAGAGGGTCGTTCCCTCTTAACGTAGATGGCCTCCTTCACCCCCCTCTCAAACCAGCGTTCCTCCCTATCAAG
>OMLC01002353.1:1024-13215 GCA_900302585.1 Regalecus glesne
CCCCCCCCCCCGACACTGCCGACATCTCCTCATCCAGATTGGAGGAGAGCTTCAAGACTCTGTTCTGGGCTATATTTGGCCTTTCAGAGGTCAGGTCTGTTGTGATCAACAACGGACACAAGTTCATCGAGAACATCGGCTACGTCCTCTACGGGGTTTACAACGTCACCATGGTGATCGTGTTACTCAACATGCTCATTGCCATGATAAACAGTTCCTTCCAGGAGATTGAGGTGCGTCATCCAGATTACAAACCACCCAGGTGGCCTCTTAGATGCTCAAGAGTTCAAATGTGTTGCACCGCTTTAGACGCATTCCCTCGACTCGGCCTGGATGTTCTCTCCTCTGAGAGAAATGTGTGAAGATAAAGTCAAACGGATAATCGAGAGCTTAACGTAAAGGCAAAAAAAATCTAAATAATTTAAGAAAAATTGGATTTAAGAGACAAAAATCCTCTTGATTCATTTTAGCTACTATGCTACATTTATGCTAGTCATACCACGTCTCTGGGGCCGTGTTAGCTCAGTGGTTAGAGCTTTAGCTTCGGGAACTGACGAGCGAGAGGTTGCAGGTTTGAACCCACTGCGGGGCTCCATGAAGGACAGCTGGTCTTAATCCTCCCAGGCTCCATCTAAGTTCCTGTCCACCCTCACAACATGGGGACAAGTCATAAAACAGGCCTCTCGCATCCTACTTATGTTAAGTTCCTCGAGTTGGGGTGAACAGTTATGAACCACCAGTTTACCGGTGGGGTCTAACTGAGATATCAAGCCACCAGATTTGAGATTTTCTTCTAAGAGGTGGAGAATAAAACTTATTTTGAAAGACAACACCAGGGTGGATGCCTTTGAATGCAGACTGCTGATATGAATCGTTGGTATCAGCCAACGCGAAGTAGATCTCGTGAAAATCCTCATTCAAAATCTAAAGCCCTCCATTATTGTCTTTCATTTTCCTCATCTTTCATTCCTTTTTAGAGGCTGAAGCACGTTGTGTAGATTTGGAATAGACGTGAACCGTAGTTTATTATGCTCTCTATAGGCCTGGTGCATCTATGGCTGTGTGTGAGTGAGAACATGGGAGATGTCTTGTGGTTTGGTGTCAAACTTGAGCTGCTCACCTTTTCCTCCCCCCCCTCGACTGTTGACATCATTTCCTCTTTATGGTAGGACGATGCTGATGTCGAGTGGAAGTTTGCTCGTGCCAAACTGTGGTTCTCCTATTTCGAGGAGGGCCGGACGCTCCCTGTGCCCTTCAACCTGGTTCCCAGTCCTAAGGCTATCCTAGGACTGTCCACCGCCATCAAGTCTCTGCTGCTGCAGTACGTCGCGGGGCACAGCCACAGCATAGATGGAGCACAGCTGAACCAGGTGCAGCTGAACACCATCGACGGACACGTCCCACATAGCACGGACAGCCTGAGAACAGCATATCTTCCAGATCAGTTTATAAACTTTTAATTGTCCTACTAATATTACTTCGACATCAACAGGCCGCTCTTAAATAATGAGGCCAGTATTGTTATTATGGCAGACAGGATCTGAGCACCTCCCAGTGGTAATAGCATCACACCACAGCAGACAGGTCCTGAATACCATTCACTGAGGTCGACCTCCTCTTGTTTTCCAGATCGGAGAGGTTAAAAGTTCAGGATATGGCGGCTCCTTGAGCCCTTCTCGCTATCAGGTACATGAACGTACACGTGATTGTGGATCAGGATGGCTGTCAGTAGACATTATCTGTCAGTGATGTGATGCTCAGCTGCTGACAATGGTGTGTTGCAGAAAATCATGAAGCGCCTGATAAAGCGGTACATCATCAAAGCCCAGGCAGACAAAGAAAGTGATGAGATCACCGAAGGTACGAGCTCAACATGACCGAGCTAACTCGGGTGCTTTCACAGTTAACTCTCCCTTGTCCTAAAATCTCAACTGCTTAGCAGGCAAAGGCCTTCAGAGCCATCAGTGTGGGGTGTGTCATTTATCCCAATGGCGGATTTCATTCTCAAACAAATCTGTGTCTTTATACTTATTGTGGCCATTGTGCCTCTTCCTCCAGGTGAGCTGAAGGAGATCAAACAAGACATCTCCAGTCTGCGCTATGAGCTGCTGGAGGAAAAATCCCAGAACGCGGAGACCCTCGAGGGACTGCTGAAGAAACTAGGAGGGATGAATTTGTCTTCATAGATGCGACAAGCCTTCTCACAGATTAGAATAAAGGACATTATCTATTACAGGACATACCTGGTTCTCTGACGCTGTTTATCCAAGGACACGCTGACGCCTCGAGAGTCGCTCATACACAGACTGTACAACCCTGACGACTCTTCACTAGGAGCCCCAGGAAAGTTGAATCAGGACGACCTCGTCTCTAGATGAACTGATTAATCGTCTCCGGGGTTCTTCGTGGTTGCGTGAAGGATACATCAACACATCCTCTGAGCTCCTGATACCCCTCAGTAACTTCATAACTAAAACAACACTGATTAAAATATGAGCATGATCAAGAAAAATGACAAATATTTAAAAAAGAATGTATGAAAATAGTTTGCCACTTGTATGTTTACAAACTGCGTCTTTAAAATATAATTACATGTTTATTTTTACCATTTGATAAAATGTCTCTGGCCATGAGAAGCGACTGGTTTGTGTATTCACAGGCTCTTCGTAATCGCCGGGCTCCCTCTCTGTTACACAGTGTCGTAACCTATCAGTCAGGACAGCTTGTGTGTTTGGAAAATAAGTGACGTAGCAGTGGAGCAGCAATACGACTTAGCTTTGGCCACAAATGGATCTTCCAGTATGTAAAGACTGCACCAAGATGGTCCTAATATCTAACAGAAAGAAAAAAAAAGAAAAAAAAGCACGTACCACTAGCACGAAGCAATGAGCGCGTACCACTTAAGGCTGGGTCTAGTTCTTGGACTTGTTCACATACAGCGCTTTTTTAGTCTAGTGACCACTCAAAGCACTTTACAATTAAGGCCTCACATCTACCAAGCCCTGCGGCCGGATACGACCCCACAATGCCACACTCCTAGGTGCACACTCTATGGCTGAGCCACCACAGCTCCATCATCCATCCATCCATCCATCCATCATCCATGGGTTGATCTAAAAAAATGTACCCGCAATCACAGACACACCAAATTTCAGAATCAATGTTGATATATCAAGTTCTAGTTTTACTCATCAGTTCATAGAGTCTTAATACTACAGCAGATGAGAAGTGCATTGTTAAGTGTATGCTGACAGTTGTCTTGTTTGGAGGGGAAGAAAATACCTCTCAGATACCTTTGAATTTTTTTTTCAAAGAATAGCTAAAAAAATAAATTCTTTGACATTCTAGACGTGAATGTAACTTACTTCTCTTACTGCTGCCCAGCAAATGCTTTTCAGGTAATACCCAAAATAGCTAGGAGAGAAGGAGATCTCCCATCACATGTAATAATATGACATATATTCAATGTACCAATAAAAATGAGTGGTGTTTTTTTTCAAAGGAGAATGGCTATTCCATTCCCCTTAGTGTTTATTCTTTATTGAGACAGAGGGAGGAAGAGGGAAAGATAGAAGAATGTCCTGGAAAGATACAATAATTCCAGGTCAGCAAACATATGTGACTTTAAAAGCACCTCCTCTAACAATATATATCATCTGTGGGGAAATGCAAATGCAAAACATTTTTTACTGGTTTATTGCCACATGACACAGACCGGTGGAATTCGTTCTCTATACTTAACCCATCCAATCGCATAGGAGCAGTAAGCAATCGGCATGTGACGCCCAGGGAGCAATGATTCATTTAATGATGTTAAACACCCAAATTGGACATAGTCAATAGAAAATATTTTTTTCTTGCAGTCTCGCTGACGTATGTACATGGTTTACAGTCCCAGAAACAACCGTTTACTGCAGAACGCCGTTAACATTAGGAATTTATCCTATTGGTCCAAGGAACCAGGAAAACATGGCAAACAAAGATGACTAAACTGACACAAGGACGACGACACATCTGAATGTACAAGACACTAAAGACTGTGATCCTAACCACAATGTCTACTTTTATAGGCTAAACAGTCAAATCACAGATATAATTGCCAGATATACAGATACACATCTATGTTCACGCATATCCAGTCATAGTAGTCAGTCATGTATAAAGTTCATCAGTTACAATAGTGTGATAAATAACTTATATCTTTGATCACCAGCACAGTGTACAAAGTGCTAGGTCGCTAGGTTCTAGTGTTATACAGTAAAAGTGAGGATACCTTTAGGTCTGCTAGATATATTTGATGTAGTTTTCAGGTATGAGGCCTGTTTTGCCGTTGAATGTAGCCTGGAGCCAACCTGGTTCCACCGATGGGTACACTGCAAACACAAGGAAATAAACTAATCCATCAACAAGTGAAGCATTTGAGTGCATATGTGTGTCTGTTTTACATGTTTTTAGCTATTCATCAACATACATACAGACAATAGAATTTGATCTTTGCATTTAACCCATCCTATTGTATAGGAGCAGTGAGCAGCTGCAGTGCCCAGGGATCAACTCTAGTTGTTTGTCCTATTGCTTTGCTCGAGCGCACAGGCAGGAGTATTAACCCTGACATACACGTCTTTTTGATGGTGGGAGGAAACCAGAGCACCCAGAGGAAACCCACACAGAGACGGGGAGAACATGCAAACATAGAAAGGACCTGGAACAGGATTTAAACCCGGGACCTTTTTGCTGTGGGGTATCTGGGCCACCACTGGGCCACCATGCTCCCCCACATGGATGTGTGAGTGTGTGAGTTATACTCACCATTTGAAAATAGTGCCCCCTGAGGAAAACTGAGCTCATGGCTGTGTTCAGCTTCACAGGAGTACAAGGCCTTTGCCTCCCTAAGAGAAACCAAGGAAAACACGCAAAACAAAGACTGTAAATGCAAGAGTGCTGGGAGACTACATGTGTCAAATGGATTTCAAAGTTGTTGTGCATTGTGATGTTTAATGACACCTCAGCATGACAGGTGGTTCAGAGATTATTGTTTATCATCGATGAAACGAACTTACCTTCGTCTCGTGCATAGATCTAATGCTGAGGAGAACAGATCACTTTCACGCAGCGGTGCCCTGGATGACAGCCTGCAAGGTCATGTGTACATAGACGCAAGACACACACAAGACACACACAGACACAGTTCTTTAGCAGCAAGTCATTATAGTTCAGAAACAATTAATTTTCCAAAAATCCAATTGGCACTCACGTTGATCCAGGTCTCTGGTAGCCATTGCTGGCCGGAGATGCATTGAGTTTAGAGGTCAGGTCGGAGCCGCTGCGAGCGTGTGACCCTTTGTGCGTGAGTGCTGCCTGTTGAGGTTCCTGTGACATCAGACTCTGTACCGAACCATGGCAGCTCTTGTAATCTAAAGCAGAATACATGGAAACAAAGTATCAGAATGAGCATCAGGTTTTAACCACTTCTCTAAAACTCCTTATTATCAACTTGCTTCCAAAGCGGCTGTGTGCAACATTCCTGCTTCCCTGAAGCATAAAGGCCGACATCAGTAGGTGGTTAAGGAGTAATTGCAGCAGTCAGAGAAAGCTGATATCTACTCCTGATGATAGAAAATGGCCGCTATTGGAGAACATGCTGTAGAATTGCTACCTTACTTTTTCTATTTGTTTTTCCTTTTTCAGTGTTGATAGTCACATAGCTGGCCTTAATCCACCAAATTCCATCTGAGTCCATGTCCAACTCCACAACGTGGGGACTAATCGTGGAAATTACACACAGCCCCTTTAAGTAATGTACTTATTTTCCCTTTTAGCAATGGCTTTTTTAAAAAATTGTGTTGTATTGCGTGACCAATGTCTCAACCTTCTACAAGGACTCAACTGCAGCCCATCACGAGGAGCTACGACACATTTTGAATGTACAAACCCTCAGAGATGTGTAGAGAGGTGAGGGAGGAGGATGTGGACACCCCGTACTGAAACGAGGATGAGGAAGAGGAAGAGGAGGACGAAGTCCTATATGTGGCCCTGTGCTTCTCAGTAGAGGGGGTAGCATCTGTGGCTGCTGTCTCTGTCACGGTGGAAGAAGGTCTCTGGTCTGCTGAGGGAGCACTCTTCAGGGAGCAGGTGGATGATGCTCGCTGAATGGGTCTGCTCTCCCGCAGTGAGGAGGCCCGCTCCACCACTACATGCTGCTGCAGTGAGGCACAGGAGGAAGCTCTAGAGGGCGCTCGGGGCTCCTTCACAGACAAAAGGGTGTCAGTGCCAAAATTTCCTTTCACAGGCGGACTAGTCTCTTTTGATGAGTGCATAGAGGATGCGGAGGAGTGGATGGAAGAGGGTTGTCGGGCTGAGGCATACTGGAAAGGGACCCAGGAGGGGGATGAGGGCATACGTTGAGTGGTGGCAATGCTGTTCATCTGTCTGATCTTCCCTTCCCCGTTTGAGGACTGGGAGCAAGAGGAAGGCACGGGGGTAGATGTGAGTGGGATTGAGGAGGTTGAGGAGGAAGATACAGGAGCAGAAGCAGGGGAGAGGGAGGGTGGGAGCTTAGACAATCCGTTTTTTTCAGAGGAGTGGGAGGAGAGAGATTCCTGGCTGCCCATTGGAGTAGTGCTGGGACTGCTGCTGAATGTGTCACCTGAAATGAGAGACAAACACAGATAACTGACATACAGAGGTAGGCAAGACTTTTAGTAAGAAATGAAACATTAAGTTCACTAGCAGTCCCAAACAGTGAAAGTATAGTACATACCCCCTGCAGTGTTTCCCCTTTTCCATTGTACCAGAGAATTGACTGCCAACATTTCAAAATGAACTGTTAAAAATAACCCCTCTATTCAGATCCATTTCAAAACCACAGAGCTTCAGTCAGGATTATTTACTCTTGGGAGTTTGCACAATAAGAACATTTTGAAACTTAAACGTAATGTATTATATTCGTGGAAAAATGGAGCTGCCTTTGCCGCAGCTACTCAGTGTCATTCTCTGTCTGCTGTAACAGAGCTAGGAAAATGTATATGGATGAGAGTTAAAGTAAATGACACAGATCCTTCTTTGCCTCCAATAGGAATGCAGAAGAAAATGAAAAGTTACAAAAATTCCAAAGAAAGTTCTGAAGGCAACGAGGTCTTAAAACAGAAACTAAACCTGAAATAAATAAATGAATAAATAAATAAACATGTACCTTCATGACAAATATAATGTTCATATCTTTTTTTATCTCTCCCTGACCTTTCAGAAATATTTGTGTTTAAAATTCTCATGAGTTAATAATTCTGGAATATCAACTTGGGAGAAAAAAATAACCAGATTTTTTTCACATATTCAATCAATAGACGTTTAAGGGGATTACGATAGTTCAGAGGCAGAGTGTGAACTTGGAGAACTGATGAGCCAGATCTTGCAGGTTAGAACTCCTGCGGAGCGTCAGGAAGGGCCTCTGGGCTTAATCCCCCCATCTCTATCTAAGTCCATGTCCACCCCCACACCATGGGGACTAATCATGATATGTTAAAATAGTTCTCTAATTCAATAGTTCTTGCTGATGCCAGAACTAAGCAAAACCCTAAGTCAAATCAGGTCATGACAATTTCATTTATAAAGCCCAGTATCACAACACCACAAACTACATATTTTCAAGCCATCGGGGAGAATCGACTCTTTCAACGATTACCTTTAAATAGGAATAACAGACCAGTTAGCAACAGCTGCCAATAGGTGGGAGAGTTTTCGCTGACCGAGTTCTAAGCATCCTTTATAACGCTTCTGAACCACAAAGGAAATGGCTGAACCTTCTCTATTTCTCTGGGATTATTATGTACTGTTTACTGATTCAGGTAATCCAGTATAGTCTTCATAACTAAACCAGACACATAGTCTTGAGAGGCCCTGTGGTGCAGCAAGACTCACTGTCGTTGTCAGCCAAGCAGAGGGTAGGAGCATAGAGGCGGGGTTTCCTCTTTCCAGATGAAAGGCAGATGGCCTTGCTTCGCCGAGGGGCAGAGCGAGATGAGGGGGCCTGGGGTGGAGGGACTGAGAGGTCCGGTGGTTCACCAAAGATCTGACAGGACAACACAGACACATCTCTATAACAAGTATGTGAATCTAATTGTGTATATCTGTGTATGCCTGCATCTGTGAGTTGGTGTATCCACGTATGAATGTGTATGTGTGTGTGTGTACATGTATGTATATTTTTTTGTCCTACCTTATGGTGATTTTCAATGATAATCTCCACCACAATATTTTGGAATTTAATATTCATCATGGCTGCCACTGTTTCTTCCTGTGACCTCATTAAAGTGGGACCAAAGATCATTCCCAGGTTGGAGACAGTCATCAGGTTTTGGTCACTGTGAGTGGAAACACTACACACAGGCATGCATATTTTTACATTAAGTAAGATTCATGAATAACTCCGATAAACAGATATAATTTAATTCCCTAATAAAGGACTAATAAATGAATATCTTATCTTATCTTTTATAGCTACTCAAATAAATTAGTAATCTCAGTTTGGTTGTCAGGATTTTTAAAGTAACAGATATCCATTTTATCAAGAGCTTTGTTTTGAAAGTTCACTCCAAGGCTCTTATTTATGTATCTCTTATCTATGTGCCTTACATATAGAGTGGATTTTGTTCAGATCTAAATAAGAAAAATATGCATTAAAAAACATATCTGTATCAAAAGTAAAGTTTGGTTCAAGTCAGAATAATTGGATAGAATTTGCAAGGACCAGCAAGTATAAACAAATGAATTTGTTATGAGGTACATACGTGAGCAGGTGATTGGTTAAGAGGTCCAACATTTTTCTGTTTTTAGCAGGCAGTTTATGGACAAGTGCATGAATTGCTCTCACGCGATATCCGTGATCATCAGACTCTGTGAAGCAAAATGGAAGAAGGTCTAGTTTAATTCTACAACAGATACAGGATCAGGCAATAAATCCTTAATGAGCTGTAATATAACAAATTGAATATGATTTGCAACTTTATGACTGCATGTTACACTGATAATCTAAGGCCTGTGGTATTTTTGATGAGCTCAACTCAGAACATTATCGTCTAAAGACAGACAAAGTGATCTTACTTGAAGCCTTGATAAAATCTTTATGTAGCCTGTAGGTCATCAGAGGCTCAGCCAGGCACCTACATAACATTAGAAACAATGAGCATTTTGTGCTGAAGCTAGTTATTTATGACAAGTTTTGTTTGAAACATCACATTTAAATATTACCTGAGGTAATTCTTTAGACCACTAGTGATGGTCTTGTTGTCCCAGATCTCTGGATTCAGGGCTGTATCAGCAGAAGCTGTGGCTCCTGTACAAAAGTACCAAGAGACATCAAATGAATCTGCCAGTCACTGATGACTAGTGCGTCTACACCCACATTTATTTAATGTGACTTTGTAGGATATGGCATCACAGTGAGGCATGGGAGTGTGTTTTACTTACCGAATACAGAGGTCATCAGCCGCTGCACTTTGGAATTGACCCCTCCCGTCCTGTACAATCCCAGGGTGTTAATGCCTATTACATGGACAGATGAGAAATAACAATCTTGATTAATAAACAATATTCAAAATAGACATTAAGAACAAAACCATTTGAATCAGAATCAGATTAATCTTTAATTCATAAATTGACTCTACCTCTTGATTCCACCAGGTCAATGCACCTCTTGACAAAGTTGAATCCTGCCTCATTAAGAAATGCTGAAATACAGACACATACAGATTTACCATCATTCCTGGTACAGCATGTGAAGCTAATATGGGATTTAAAGAGCTACAGTCTACTGGCTTGATCAACAAAAGCACCAATGTCAAGAGGAGAATAAATCAACATACTTACTTTCCTCCTTCTTACTGAGCAAAGAAGGTAGGGTGTAAATCTGAATAATAGCAGAGAAGAGCAAAGAATGTCAAACATTTTATGCACTGCAGGGATTTATATATTATAAAATATGACGTTCACTGTTTAAGAACTGATAACATAACCCTAAAAGGACATTCGGGTATCAAATCAAAGAGTGTTAAATCAAGAGGGGGAGATGCGAATTTCATTTCAGAAAATACACCCCTTAAATACAAATTCTAAGTCAAAGTGAGCATATGGGAACCTTTAACCCTAAATAGAGGAATACATTTCTAATTTTGGTGTCACATTCACATTAATGTGCCTCTTTGTCTGGATTTGAGAAGCCTTGGGTGTCCATAAAGTGATCAGCTGTTTGAAAAGAAATACTATCTGTTCTTTTCTGTGATTCAGCAAGAGAGGAAGAAAGAAAATGATTAGCTTACAGGTTCTTTCCCATCCATGGCCTCCATCCATAGCCTCCTGTTGGATTCAGAGAGAGCCTGCAGTGTGATCACCCCATGCCTGCAGACAAAAAAAGTGTGTTCAACTTAACCTCACTCATCTGCCATCCGTAAATCTCACCATCATTTCATCCATTCAAAATTACATTTACAAGTTATGGGGATGTATTTTTCCATCCATCCCTCCCTCCCACTCACCTCTCTATCACCTCGATGTCGAAACAGAAGCGCTTGTCTATGGACTCCGTCTTCCTCCTGACACATGAACGCAGCCTAAAAATCTCAGGCCCACCACCCACAACACCATTCTGTTTGCACAGAGACATGGCTGCATTACTCATGTTTAGAACACATGGATATAAAAGTCATTTTGAGGGTTTTCATGTGGGGTGGGTCTAAAGCAGTCCTTCTCAAATAGTGGGGTGCCCCCCCCCCCCTAGGGGGGGCACGGTGCGATGCCAGGGGGACGCTTGTGACCCCGGGGAACATGCTTTTTTTACCGTACTAGAATAAAGTGTAATTGCACATCCACTACAGTAGTTAGCAGTGGCGCTCTCATTGTCAGAGTGTGCGCAGGGAGTGTGAGCTCTATGGGGCATGTTTTTTTTTTGCACCGAGCAGGCGATATGAAGTGCAGTAAACAGACCCTCAAGAGACAACATGAACACCCAAAATCTAAGACGAGGAAATTTGACGAAGCGTATGTAGCGCTTGGCTTCACTGTGACTACAGTGGGAGACGAGGAAAGACCGGTGTGTTTTCTGTGTCTAAAAACGCTGGCAGCGGACAGCATGAAGCCAAATAAATTAAGGCGCCACTTAAAGACATTACAGCCCAATCACGCTGATAAGCCGCTTGAGTATTTTCAGCGAAAACGTGCCGAATATTGCCCTAACCCTGCAGAACGTGTAGCCATTAATCCTGACTTCCTCATTTTGATAAAAAAGAAAGAAAAAATCACCACAAATTGCTTTGATTTTTGTTTTGTAGGTTAAAGTGTTTTATATATTGTGCTCCTAAGTTAATGTTGCTGAACTGAATTTGAATTTATTATTATTTATTGATTTAATTTTATTTTATTTTTCAGTATCAAATGGTGCAATAAGTCGGTCAAAAACATTTACAGTTTAAACAAGGATTTTTTGTTTTATTTCAGGCAAATTGATGCACTTAAAATCTTTTGTTACAGACTAAAAACAATGTTAATAAAGTTATTCTTTGTTGTAAGTTGAAGTATATCCCTTTCTTTTTTATTTTCTTTAATGTTAATAAGGATATCATTTTATTTAGAGGTGTACTTATAACAATTTTATAGACAAATTATATTATTTATATTCGCGGCGGAGAGTGGGGGGGGCGCGAATTGTTTTCTTCTTGCTAGGGGGGACGTAACAGAAAATAATGGAGAAGCACTGGTCTAAAGCAACAGAGAAGCATTCCTGTGGCAGCAAACACAAGTGCTCAATACTTTCAAACATCCAGATCTACTTCCAAATAGCAGAGGATAACACGGGTTGTTTTGGTGTTAGCAGCTCACCTGTCTGCTAGCTGCTCTGGTTTCTGTGTTACTCATGGTGAACATCTTTGAGCCTTTTTCAAATGTACAGTAATATCTTGTCCATGCACAGCCCAATGGACCTACAAGACAAGATGGAACAGGAGATCACAGGGGTGTTGATAAATCTAAATGACTATTCCTTGAATAGAGAATATTTTCATTGTCTACACCTGTTATCATTTGTGTTTCTGCTTGTCTACGAGGGTGTGAGATTTTGTTTGTGTGTGTGTGTATGTGCGTGTGTGTTTGTGTGTGTGTGTGTGTCTTACGTTTCTCTTGTATGTACAGAAATCCCTCCATGG
>OMLC01002354.1:10800-28651 GCA_900302585.1 Regalecus glesne
TGCATAGATGAGCCGTTGTGTCTTCTGGCCCTTGCCTCACATTAGTGAAATTATACTTTATGTATGTAGAGCTATGTACACGATCTTGTTTTCTGAAGAGATAAGAAAATATCACTGTGTGCGTGTGTGTGTGTGTATGTATGTATATATACGCACACACACACACTTTCACATAAATGCAAGTCATACATGCATATGGAGATATGGATCCATATTTGTACAATGGATATTTCCATGTCATATCAGACTGATCATGTGACTATCATCATGCGATTTAAGATGGTGCTCTATACAATGATTTCAGTCTGATGAAGAGCAGTGAAGCTCAAAACGTCATAATGCGTGTTGCAATAAAGGAAAATTTTGATCCTTAAGCATCTGAGCTGTTCTTTACACTTGTAGTTATGGCGTTTCTTACTCATTGAATTTAAGTTTAATGTTAAATCACCACAGTTAAACTAGAATAAATTTCTATTCATACTATATATTCAATTGATCTTATTTTTTGTGAGAAATACAAAGAGTAGTAGAAAGTAGTATTAGATGACCAATACTTACACAGCCACAAGCTGAATTTTGAACTTTATTGATGTAGGGTTGAATTCTGGCTTGCTCAAATTATGCTCACATTTCTAGAGGAGGAAATATAGAATATCATAAATTTTAAAAATTATAAATTTCATCTAAAAATGCTTTGGCCAGCCTTTGATTGGAAATAGCATAGCAGTAGTCCTGTACTGTAGCAACGGTACTGACCCTACAGCGTAGTGAGCGCTTCATCAGGAGATGCTTATGTTTGGGGTGGAGCTGAGATGCTCCTGCAGGCTGAAAGTCAGGCTGTAGGAGACGCTGCCGCAAAGTAGTCACTGGAGGAACGTTACAAAAAAATTCAGCTCTACTCCCGTTCAAAGCAAGCTTTTAGCTGGTCCATAACGTCATACAAAGCAAAGGTAAAGTTCGCCTCCTGTCTCTAAACCAATGTCATGGCAAAGCATAGGTTGGCCTATTAGAATAATCAAACAAAAAACGATAAGTACAACTAACCCAAAGGCAGTTTTTAAAACCACAGGTTATAAAATTGTATGGAATCAAGACACATTCATTTTGTTTGTCAAGTTCTAGACGAGCTCTTACCCTCTGGTAGGCTAATGGGCCTGGTATAACAATCTTCAGGCAAGGGCTCCACCTCATCAAAGGCCTGGGCCGGCTCGATGTTGACCTCCTTCTGTTCCTCACCCTCTTTGAGGCTGGATAAGAAAACATATACCACCATAAGTAGAGTCATATAATACCATTAAGACGGTTGTACTCTCCTCATGATTTGTGTGAACATGACACTGATGTGTTCAGTCATATATAGCATTTTAGGCTTACAGTAATGATGATCGCAACCCCCCCATCTCTAATAAAAGTTACTCACGAGAGGCCAGCCAAAGTTGAGACAGGCGCTCCGGGCCTCTGTCGCTGCAGTCTGGTTCCAAGACCATACTTCTCCTGAAATATTTTGGAGGGGGGCTAATGAGAACTCATAACATTTAATAAGGCCGATATTTGAAAGATAGTGTGCTAGAAGCTACCAGTAGCACTCCAAAGTAGACCCCAGAAGGAAACTTGTGACAGTTTGTAAATGGTATTTGACTTCAGTACAAGAAACAAGCAGGGAAAAAAATGTCTTGTGATAAGTGTGAAAAATAGAAGTTTTCTGGCCACAGCAGAGGGAGAGAACTGATTGCCTGATAGACTGAAGCTTAAGGGCTTTATTAGTCTTTAGTGAAATGCTTTGAGCTGGTGCCAAACTGGAACATAATGTATTCTATTCCTTCTCTCCCCTAACCAAAAAAGGCCATGAAGGCTCCTATTGTATGGGTCAATCTCTTTACCCAGGGGGATATTCATGTGATCTGGGAGGTCACTCAGCTACAGATTAGTCAGGGTAAGAGAAAAGTAGGAGACAATGCTACTGTACATGGTTAAGACTACCCAAGTTGTGAAAAATACAACTCACCACCACATGAATTGTGTGTTGCTGAGGGAAGGTAAAAACCAAATTATCAGTGTGCAAAAGCAAAGAAAAAAGAGAGAATAAGAAACCAGGTGAAACAAAGCAATTTAGCAAACATTAGTGATAACTGGTGACATGCAAAAGCAACTGAAGTTCATCAGTGATGGAAAATGGTTGCAGGGTCTCAAAGCTGGTTAGGTGCTCAAATTATATATCTTTACATGGCTGTGCAGATTTGTTTGTGCGATTTTACGTAAGTGTCACGCAGAACAATAGTAGAAAGCAGAGGAAAAATGTATGACCATGTAGACTATAAATATGTGCAGCTCCATCAAGCATAGATAGTCAACTGACCGGCGATGTGAATGATCTCATTCTTCAATTCATTACTAATCATGAAGCTGTAAATTTGGAGTATTTCGCCCAATAACATCTTGATTTCTGGTTTCAAGCTTAGAGAAAACAAGGTGAATGATAAAAAAGAGCACCAAGCCAAAGCCTTCTATATTACTGAGATCTTTGAATTGACGTCAGTTCCTGTTTAAGTGGTTTGAACTGCATACACTAATCTATCTGCAGCTTTGAAAAATTTGACAACACACTGAGTCAAAACTGAATGACCACTTTATGACCTAACCATAACCCAGTACATCCCACAGATGCTCAATCAGATTGAGATTTGAAGAATTTGGAGGCCAGGGCAACAACGCTTGAACACTTCGTCATATTCCTCAAGCCATTCCCAAACAATGCGTGCAGTGTGGCAGGGTGCATTATCCTGTGGAAAGAGGCCACTGCCTTTAAGAATAACACTGCCAAGGAGGTATGTACCTGGTCTGCAACAATGCTTAGGTAGGCAGCCTATGTAAAAGTGATGTCCATGTGAATGGCCAGACCCAGGTTTTCCCACAGGTCCATACTTTTGCTTCCTATACACTGACCATGAGAACTGATTGTTTGATTACCATCTAATCTACCCAGACCTTGACATGTGCCCTTGTTTGGAAATGATTGTTATTCGGTTTACCTCTGAGTGGTCATAATGTTTTGGCTCATCTGTGTATGTTTTCCAACACTTTAGACTACTGGATCAAATATGCTAAATATCGGATGATTTATAGCCAATTTTTGAATTTTCCATCAATATTACCAATTAAAAAAATAATGATAAGCATGACCGACTTTAGTGTACAAGACAACACATGCATTTTTTTTTTTAAATTGCCAACAATTTAAATGTCAACCAAGAGCTGTTATTACTCATAGAGGATGCAGAGTAAACTTTGTAATTTTCCACAAGACAAAAAGCTGCTGAGTATCAGCAGGTTATATGCTTAGATGAGTGCTATGCTCAGAGGGTGCAGTCTACCGAGAACGCCAGAGGCATGCATTGTCGTCTCCGAGCCAACTTCTTCCTGTCTCTCTCTTGTCTCTCTCGTTGGGCCAACTGCTGGTAATACTCTAAAAGCTTGTTGATCTACGGGGGAAAGAAAATATGTCATATTGTCTTGTTTAGAGAACTATTTGTATATGTGTGTTATTTAAATTACAGACCACATGAACTTGTGTTTGGGAAATGTGAACTACTTTTGAAAGTGTTTTAGATCAGTTTGCGAAAACATACCCGTTGACCATGAGGGTTCTCTGGCTCCTGCCATCCACCACTGGCTGCGCAAGACAAGCAAAAAAGGCTTACAGTTATACAAGACGAATGCAAAGTCTATGAGTGTAAAGATGCCATCTTGTTTTAAAGAAGAAATATTTGACTTGAAACAGACCTTTCTGTTGAGACAAAGCAGCACACAAGTATCTATTTGTAATTTATTCTCATCAACTTAAGAATAGTAATGATAATTAAAAGATTCCCTTATCAGTCCCACAAGGGGAAATTTGGAATTCTTTGCATTTTAACCCATCCTATTATATAGGAGCAGTGAGCTGCCACCATATGGGACTCGAGGAGCAGTTAGGGGGTTCAGTGTCTTGCTCAAGGACACCTCGACATGCTTTCTGCAGAACCGGGGATCGAACATCCAATGTTCCAATTGCCAGATGATCACTCCACCCTTTGAGCTATGCCGCCCACTTTGACCTAATAATATGAAGAAAGGTGGTATATCACCTCATACTTTCAAGACGGGCCCTTTAAAAGGATCAAATCAAAATGTCCTCATTGTTTCATTATGATCAGTGCAGATGCTGAGAACCTTACCAACAGATTTGTCTGCCATGCCTACATCCCTGGAAGTCCAGCGGCAGAACCCACAGGCCAAGTAGTAGGCCTTCTTCATTGCCGTCTTGGTGGGATCATCAGGCAGAGGAGCAGGGATGTTGGTTGCCCGAGTAGAGAGGGTATGCATACAACAAGGGCAGTCAAAACAGTTCGCACACCTTGACCACAAAAATAATTGAGGAAGTTAGTAGAAATAAAAAGCACACTTTTTGAGATAAATTAAGTATGGTATTTAACACTAAAGGGTCACTCCCATATTTGACAGATAAACAAATATATCCCTTGCACTTTTTTACCTTACCTGTTCTTTTTCAGTTTTGCCTCTGCTGAGGGCATGTTCTCCAAACAGCTTGGACAGTAATGGGAGTCCACCTAAACATCAGAGAAAAGTGGTAACATTATAGGGGTAACTAGAAAGCAGTTAACTTAATATAGGTTTAACCAAAGGTGGTTCAAAGGCATGCATTTTAGGAAGCAGATTTGATATAATAGCAGCTGAACATGCTTTAATAAAACGTACAAAAACGTCATTGCGTTTACAGCGTTGCCAAACCAACACTGGCATCCTTTGATGCTCTCGTCTGGGTGTGGTGTCTGACAGTGACTCTTAGCTATATAAGAACTACCAGCACTGTTCATAGTGGCAATACTGACAACGATAGGACCACTATTTGGCTTCTTTAACTTGATCTTTATTAAATATATCCCCTATTAATTAAATGAACAGTTAGCTTACGCCCAAACCACACTGATAGCTAATAGGCTAGCTGAGTAAAGATGTGTACATTCGGCCCAATGTTAGCCGGTTAACAAGCTAGCCTAGAACCGGAAAACATACGTCATGTATATCCTATCAAATCCTTCGGTTGCTGAGTAACTCTTGATTGACAAGCAGCTACGCCACAGCAACAGCTGGATGGTAAAACTCAGCCCGCCCACCTGTCAAAGAAAGGGAGCCGAGGCTGCCAAATAGCTAAACAGCTAAATTAGCTTAGCATGCCATTTCATGAGCCTTAACAGTGGAAAACGTTACGTACCTCGTGAGACACACATTCCAGGGACCGCAGTTCACTACAGTAACGACAGAAATAAAGCTGAGATAGCGGGGATCTGAACTTTTTCTCCCCACGTACCAAATACAGAACCCTGTCTGGCTGCAGAAGGGATGCCATCTCCCAACCTATGGAGACGAGGACTGGATTTACACACTAGCGCTGATAGCGTTGCAAGTCTTCTTCTTTGTTCTTCTTCTTTATATTTAATGGCGAACTGCGCCCAATAGGAGCACTATCGCCGCCTGCTGCCGTCTTAAATATTGCTCACAGTTTTGTTTCTGATCCAGTATCTTGGAGGTAAATGAAGATGTGTTTCCAGATATGAGTGGCAGGTTTGTGGGGGATTTTTTGCAGATACTTTTATATTTGTATGTTTTATTCCTTTTTATACCAGCTGAGTCTTTAACAAGTGTCTCTTATTTACATATGTTGGGCAATTAGGAAATACATGCTATATAGATTGTTTTATTTCATGTCACAGTTTCCATCTGGATGCTTTCCAAGGAGATGTAATGATGAATTCAGTCAGGTATGACCTAGTCTAATCCTGTTGATGAAGCTCTGTTCTCGCATATTTTACCCTAGAGTCTTTTCCACTCCAACTTCTTGCTGGATTTGGTACATAAGTCTTCCTTTCAAATCATCATCCCACATTTTCTGCCAATGTGTCTTAATTTTGTGCCTAATAAATGATTTCTTGTAGTCTAATTTGTGATATTAGAAGTGCTTTTGACTCATGTTTGGCCAGTTGGTCTACTATTTCTATTTCCCTTTATTTTTGTGGAGCTGGACTCCACAAAAATTGTGCATCTATTCCCGACCTAATAATTCTATATAATAATTGTAACATTCCATAGATAATTAATATACTCCACAAAATAATCTTAATGCTTGAGCTTGAATTCTGTCAAGCCTTGATAGTCTGTTCACTAGTCTGGTTCACTCAGACCTGCTGGGTCCTGTTGATCAAAAAGGAGTGACATCACCTGATGTTATGTATGCTAACAAACCTGTCCGTCTGAGCCTACTTAGAAGGGTGTATGGACGCAGGCTATTAAAAGCAGAGCTGAAGTCTACAAACAGAAGTCTGACATAGGAGGTTTTCAGGTGTTGCCAAAGAAAGTGTATTATGGATAGTGTTATATCATCACTGCCATAATTGTCTTCGTAGCTATATTGATGTGAATCATTTGTCTGTTTATGGTCGACTTAAGCTTCCACGCCATCCTTTCTTCTAGACTCAACATTGCGATAGATGTCAGGGCTATTGGTCTAAACTCATTATTTTCCTGGGGAACAGGCTTTTTTGGAGTGTGCACTAAAGAAGTTGAATATGTAACAACTGAAGCTGCCTCAGAAAGAAAACTTAAAACTCTGGTATGAGGAATAAGAGAATTATTCCATGGTGAAATTATGAATATAACCTGAAGACAGACATTGTGCCATAAACTACAGTTACAATAGTAATGTGTACTATTCACAGAGGATTGGGGAATAGTTGCAATCATAATATTTTAAGATAGTGACATATGTACCCCCCCTTTGGATAGGGACTTTAACATTTATGCCTTTGTACATTTCTATTCCCCCTTGTGAATCAGTTTAAGATCATGACTCGGGATCAAGTGACACAGACAGAATGACTAATTCAATTTTAGCTTGCGGTCCCACAGTAACTTAGTGGTAGAGCATGTGCATCAGGAAATGATAAGGGTATAGATATAGTTCAATGGGTAGAGTCGTCTGGCAATCGTGAGGTTGCAGGATCGATCCCCGGTCGTGCATGTCGAGGTGTCCTTGAGCAAGACACTTAACCCCTAACTGCTCCCCGAGCGCCAGACGTTGGCAGCTCACTGCTCCTATACAATAGGTTGGGTTAAACATCTCTTTGAGTTTTTGGTAGGGTGTGCAAGTATTTGAGGATGTCTTTCCGGACCTCTGAGACCTTGATCCCAGAAAGCCACCTCATCACAGGCTTCCCATCTATTCCCACCAGGAACTTCTCGAAGTTCCACTTGATGTCGTTAATCTTCAGGGGCCCCCAAAACAGCTTGTTGGTAAAGTCTCCAAAGCTGTCCCCAACAGGTGGACAGGAGTTCTGTATGGGAGGAGGAACAAGATTCACATGAGAAGAGTTGGGTACAGCGCCACACACGTGTCGAGATAGTTACTTTATATTTGTAAAACTCTTGCATATGCACACTTGTTTCAGCACAGTAGCCTTTGCAAATGTTTGGCTGATGTTAGTTTGATCCCACAAGTTTTGCAAACTTAGGGTTACTATGTAGACACCACCCAGTTCCACATCGGTTTTGGGGTTGACTGTTGAGTGATTAACCTCCAGTGTGCAGTTTGGTAAGGCCATAAAATCCAACTGTCAAGTGTTGGGCCGTTATAATAATACTGTTGTAAAGTCATAGGGTTGCGTTTGATTAATTGGACCTAGCTAAAATACGTAATTCTACTTCTTGCTACCCACAGAGGTCATCTTAGGATCGATCACACATTGGTTCACAATGTACTTACATTACCTGGGCAAACTCACCTTCAGAAAAGTGTATACACTTTGCTCATTTACTCCATTAACGTCACCACGCTCAAACAGCGGGAAGTCTGGAACAAATCCGTTGCCCGGTCTAACATACCTGGAATCCACAAAGAGGACAGCTTATCAGTACCCATTCCCTCTGAGCACTTCACTCAACCAGTGTTTCATGTGCCCTGGCCTGGAAACTGCCCTAGATTAAGTTCAGGTCATGCAAAAGGTCGGACTATGAATGTGGGGGTCACTGATCAGAACTGAGACATACATGTGAGGACTCAGAGAAACACTTCTCATTTTTAACTGGACTAAATTAAGCTTTTGCTGACGGATGGACTTTGCCAACAATGAAAATCTTTCAGCAATATAATGGCTCCTGTAATATATTATATGTTGATCCTTAACTTCTTGTCATCATTGATTTACGGCTTTCTCTTTTTTAGGGGGGGGCTGCGGCTGTGGAGTCTGTTACGGGGTAAAAAGAGAGATTCTTACTTTAAACCATGTAGAATTTCATGATTTTTCCCCGGCTCTTGCTTGTCAAATTGATCACAAGGAAACCCAAGAACCACGAGTCCCCGGGAGTTCATCTCATTATATAGTGCATTCAACTCTGGGGAGCAAAAAGACAGAGATACACATTTTCCAGCACACTTTACATACATTAATTCCTCACCACACTACTGATGTATGTAAAGCCCGTGGCTGCATGTTGTTACCTGGGTACTGGAAAGTATATATTCAGTATGTTGCAACGTTGACAAAGAGGACCGACTTCCCAGTGTACTCGCTGAAGGAGACATTGCGACTCCCATTCAGGACAGTTGCACTGTGACTGTAAATAGTGTCGTTTGTGGGTGAACAATGCTGAGGATGGAAACAAAAGTTCATAGGCTGGTTGTTGGTTTATCCAGCCAAAAAAAAAATTTCGTGATAAATTAGTCAACTTAATCTGTGTAGTAATCCCTTAATGCTTGAGGCGTTTACTTAGAAACAGGCACGTAGCTACAAAAATATTCTTGAATTCAAAATTGCACCCATTTTGAATTAATAGAAATTTCACACAATAGATAACACAAGTAGCTGGTTGGTTGCTATCACTTGTTACGTCAACATTTGTAATATTTACTCGCACATCACCTAAAGTGACTCCATCGGTCTACCACACCCTTACTAAATATTTGCTGATGTCTTTGCACCTCATAGGTTGTATTGGTCTTACATTTTGTATTCGATGACTGTGCTTTTTTATTTCTTATATTTATATGTCTTATCTCTTTGTCTCTTTATTTTCTGTGTACCCTTTGAGGTTGACACAATTACAATTTTGTTGTGCTTGCACAATGACGATACAGTTTTTGAATCTGGTTCTCATGTCAGAATGAATGGATGTTTGTACTCTTGGCATGCATGGTTTTACAGGTTCACCATGCAGACTTCAATATATCTCACTGGATCAACCACATTTTGGGAGGCAAACAAGTTGTTCTATTTTTCTTTCTATTGCCACCGTGCAATATCCAGGTGATTATCTTCTTCCATTTTACATCTGTATTTGGCAACTTGATTTCTTGCAGGTCATCTTGTATGGGGATGCTTATATTTCTGCACTAGCAGTAGCGTGGGAGGATGACATTTGTTTATAACACAGACCATTTGATTCTACGTTCCACTAGAGCCCAAAGCATATAAGGCGTAAAATCATGTTGTCATCATGGAACTTTCTTCTTATCACCAATAGAGAAGCCTCAGGTGCAGGTGTAATCTTGTGTTCATAAGGTGGGTATGTATGGTCTTCCAGTGCAAACACCAAAGGCGCAGCTTGTTGGCTATCACTAGCTGAATAAAGATAAGCAGCAGTCTTTTCACACTTCTGACATTTTGATTGACCTGCAATCATTTATTATGCTAAATCACAGCTCGCAGCCAACATAGAATGAGGATGCTAGCCCGACAGACAGCCATTCAAACTCCAGCTGACGTCAATTCGACCAATTAGACAATAACAGTCGCACACTAAATACGTATTTCTAACGCGTCTTCTCCATCGTGTTGGAGTCACACTGCCTCGCCAAATAGCAGTTACCACAGCTACAGCCCTGCTGGTGTGTGTGTGTGTGTGTGTGTGTGTGTGTGTGTGTGTGTGTGTGTGTGTGTGTGTGTGTATCTGTGTGCAAGTGTGTGAGGTGCCGAGGGCTACTGATCTGAGGACAACAAGCAGAATCAACCCCTACAATCAACACTCTTCCCAGAGGGGAGCCACGCCTGAATCTGTATTTACTCATCACTAAGCCTTCTCAGTCCCCAAGGGAGACGCTCTCTGTTCATGGCCTCTTGTTATTCTATCTTTCTGCATCTCACACAGGGGAGTGAATGTGTGTGTGTGTGGGGGGGGTGCTAGTATACCTGGCTAATATCACTGGTCCACGCAGCCTTCTCCTGCCGCGATGGTGCCAGCAGCACCACAGTGAAGGACTGACAATCAGAAGGTTCTACGACCAACTTGAAGTCCAACTGGCCAAACACCTGTCCCCCGGCCTTGGCTGTAGGGTAGAGAAGGAAGGGGGAGTGGTTTTGCTTTTTTATCATTTACAGTCAGAACAACACATCATTTCATCACTGATGAGAAGAAATGGTAACACTCGTGACAGGGCAGACAGGAACACACAAGACAAACAGAAAATAAAACGGAGGTTAACAAGGGGACCTGTGTTATTTAGTCGAGGCAACCCTAAAGAGTAAGCCTAACTGTTAGACTTCGATATGGGATGAGAGAAGGTACTATGTGAGCACATGTGATTCTGCATGTGTGTGTGTGTGTGAAATAATGATAATGGATTACATCTACATAGAGCTTTATCTTGATAGCACCTGGGTGATACACAGCAGCCATTTTGCACTTAAGTGCTCAGCACTCATCAGCTTGAGGTGGAAGAGGGAAGAGTCATTGAGCCTATTACACTGGGGGATGATTAGGAGGCCAGATGGAGAGAGCCAGGTTGGGAATTTTGCCAGGACACCAGGGACACCCTATACTTTTGCGATAAGTACCATGACCACAGTGAGTCAATACCTCGGTTTAAAGTCTCATCTAAAGTACAGCATCTCCTACAACAGTGTCTCCCGTCACTGTACTGGGATTCTTTTTTGTAAGGATCAGAGGGAAGATTACTTTCACTGACCACTAACACCCCTTCCAGCAGCAACTTAAGTTTTCTTAAAGGGTTTCCCATCCAAGTACCAGCCAAGCTCATAACTCTTTTGTGTGTCTGTGTGTGTGTGTGTGTGTGTGTATGTGTGTAATAATAATAATAATAATAATGATAATAATGATTCCCTTATCAGTCCCGCAAGGGGAAATTTGGATTTCTCTGCATTTTTGACCCAACCTATTGTATAGGAGCAGTGAGCTGCCAACATATGGCGCTCGGGGAGCAGTTAGGGGTTAAGTGTCTTGCTCAAGGACACCTCGACATGCTGTATGCAGGACCGGGGATCGATCCTGTAACCTTCTGATTGCCAGGCGACCGCTCTACCCACTGAGCTATGCCGCCCCTTGTGTGTGTGTGTTTGTGTTAGCGAAGCCTCGCCTGCTCGCAGAATCCTGGGTGAAACTAACAGATAGGTCACGTCAGTGGATCAAAACCTGACATTTAAAGAGGTGACCATCTGATATTTAAAGGGAAGTGATTTCTTGACACTTATCCTCTAATTGCTTGATTAACCTGCCTAAGGCACGTGGAGATTAATGAGCCCGTAGGGTGTCTGCGTGTGTCAGCCAGCACGGACAAACGGGGAGCCTGTCATGAGTATGGTGAACTTACAGTCTTCATCGTTCCCATCCGGTTCTTCTATAAGGGTGCAGTCGATGAGGGACAAAACTCCACCCTGCTGCAAGAATGGACCAGTAAATGTGCACATTACTACAGCTTGCGCCACCAAGCACGTTAGCTTCCAAGGTATTGAAACGTCATGTAAAATGAGTTACGCTTTGAGCACCACGTAAACTATTGAGACGAGGGTCTGCTCACCTTAAGCAGGTGGAGTTTCCCTCCAGAGCTTCGTGTGCAGATGAGGAAGTGTTTGGTGAAGAGGAAGCACTGCCGCTCTCCTTCCTTCTTCAGAGAAAGAGAGCCCAGGCGCACCTTGCTCAGCTTCCCCCGCTCCACTGATGGTAGCTGGATCAGAGAACCTTGAAAGAGGGACACAAAGTCATGAAGTCCTGATTCACACATCCTCTTATCTGAGTCATGTTAGGATAAGACAAGGTAAGCATGATTGATCCTTATAAAGAAACATCAAATTCAAAGAAAAAAACAACAACAGAGGAGATGCTCTTTGAGATGAACAAAAACAGTCAGCATCTCGATTGAGTCACAGTCGTGCATGAGGAAATCATCTCTGTTGTCAGATATCAAATGTTGAGAAAACACTAGTGAGGGGGCACAAAACTCCTGTGTTTTGAAGTATGATGAATGGTGGTGTCAGCTGATAAAAATGATGGTGCAGCTCCAGACTCACCCTGTCTAATGAAAGTCTGGCTTGTGTCGAGGAGAATATCACAGCCCTCCACAATCATCCTCTCTATGGCCAGGTTCTTACGGATGTTCTCCGTGTCACTCACCTCATCGTGCATCACCCTGGCCCCACAAACACACACACACACAGACACACACAGGCAAGTGTACACACAGACAGATACATACAGATAAAGACACACAGAGAGAAAAAGGACATAAACAAAAAAAGTTCATTTTCAATCATAATATTCAAAACAAAATAAATCACATCAGAAAAGATGATGCATCAGGATGTTAGGGATCGGTGAGACAACCACACAGTTACCTGGACAGTTCTTCTAGTTTGGATTTTGCAAACTCAAGACTTTTGCGCTCCACATGCTCATGAGGAGTGTGTGCCAGTAACTCATGCAGGGTGATGATGTACCGGGGAATCTGAGAACAGGAGTTGGCAGACGGACAGAGACGTGGCAGATGAGCATGGGAAAGAAGGAAAGACTTATTTAAAAAGACTTGAACACAATGCTGTTGCTTGAATCCTATCCTATATAAGAGAGACTTAGTTTAGTGTGTTTAGTCTGTGTGTGTGTGTGTGTGTGTATTTCTGTGGATGGGATCATAAGTATGTGAGGAGATGAGAATATTCTCTGCATATATACGGGTGTGTATACATATGTGTGTGAAAGCACACCTACATGTGAGTATGTAGGTGTGTGACTTTGCTTTGAAGAAATCTGTTCCTGTGTTTCTATAAGGTGTGTCTTTGGGCTCCTACTCTACCTGGAACATCGGGTATGTGAGGAAGGTCTCCAGCATCCTTCCCTCGCAGGCAGCATTTGACTCATATTGTTTGAGGAGCTTGTCGAAGTCCCTGTTCTGCTTACAATTAGCCAACACCTGCAGGCTGTACTGGTGGTTACGTACAAACTCCTGGTAAATGTTCAGCATGGGCAGCAGGATGTCAAACAGGTCAGCTAGATTTAAAAAAAAGTACAGACACACGCATAAACATTTATACACAAGTATACACACACACACACGGACACCACATTACTTTTAAAGTTGCATAATGACACACGTATGAGTCGATGCACACGTTAAGTAGGGTCCTAGCACTGACACATTTTTTACCTTGAAAGAAAAGTCACTTGATTGCTTCCCAGCCGTTTGGCTGGGATCGAGTGTAGGATCTGTTCTCGGCCAATTTGGCTAAGATCAATCATTTGATTTCGGGCTACACAGCAGTGCAGCAGTTAGCACTCACAGCAAGACGGACCTGGTTTGAATCCCATCCATACCAGGTCCTTTCTGTGTGGCATTTGCATGTTGTCCTCATGTCTGTGTGGGTTTCCTCCAAGTGCTCCAGTTTCCTCCGACCACAAAAAAAAGGAAAGATATACAGGGACTGCAGATGCGAATCAGCTTGAAGCCATAATTTAATGTGGCACATCAAATTGTGACATTAATGTAAAAAGCTGCATATGGTCCCTTCAAAAAACATCAATACTGCCCTGTTAGATGCGAATAACCCCAATTACAGTCACGCAAGGCTTTCTCTAAACCCTTGTGTTACATGCTGGCCACATTTCTGTGGAATCAGGATTTTGTAATGTTTCAACAGTTCGATAACCCTTCACCCTGAAGGCCCTCCAAAGCGTGATTAACTACAAGCTGGATATCAAATGTTAGTGTCTTATTTTCTGATTCTCTTACTACCATGTCCTACTGAGCACTCAATCCTGGAAGAGAGAACCCTCTTTTATGCTCCTCATGAGGTTTATCCCTTTTCTATTTCTCCCAAATGTTTTTCTTCATCTAAATTAGGGGTCTAAGGACAGAGGGTGTCATCTGTTGACATCTACAGTGTACGTGAGTTTTACTTTAGTGATTCATTGGTCGGATTGAACCTTTGACAGGTTGCTGTCCATACTACTCAGACTCGGAGCAGCAACGCATCAGCCACAGAGCAGCTTCATCCACATGAGGCAGTGGGGATAAGTGCTTTTCCATACAGCACAATGGCACACATGTAACTGAAAGTCTTGGCCCAGCCAGAGCATACCAGTCCCAGGATTTGAACCTGTGACCCTCTGGTTATTAGAAAACTTGTTGTAAGTCTGGGTTTTCTGCTATTTCCTCCCCCCCGAAAAACATGATGATATCGCCCTTTAACATGTGTGGGATATTCTGGAACTAGTCAGGGTGATATAGCTCAGGAGGTAGGGTGGTCGTCCCCGTGGTTTGATCCCCGGCCCGTGCAGGAAGCCTGTAGAAGTGTCCTTGAGCAAGACACTGAACCCATAACTGCTTGAATCCTGCGACGGAATGGCGACCTGTCCGGGCCAGGGTGCATCCTATGCTTTTACCCAATGAGCGTCGGGATAGGCTCAAGCATGGCTCCGTAGCCTGACTTCAGATGAGTGGATGACGATGGATGGATGGACATTAATTTGATATTTCTGTGGCATGCCAACATCTCAGCATACTACTGTATGTTACATAATGAATAGAATAAAGACACTGTTACTCGGCTTTTCCCGAGATAAAAGCCATACTAAGCATATTGTATATATAAATTAACTTGCAGGTCCATTACCTCAAGGTATTATTGTAGTTAAAGTGCTATTTTTTTAAGTAAAAAGGTTGGCTAATATATTAATGAAAAGAATCAGAAGTACTCCATCGGTGCAGCCTCTCTTTTTGGACATGTCACCAGTGATTTGCCTCCATTTTACACCATTCACCCTACAGCAGTCTGTCTCCTAGGTGATGGTTAAGGGCATCGGTTTCAGAAGGGTGACTTTATGGGTTGCTTTTGTGTCTGTGTGGTCACTGCCTGTCAAGACAATTTGTCTGTGTGCATGTAGCTGTTATCTGGTAAGATAAAGAAAGCAAAACGTGTAAGAAACACTGTGTCTGTATGTGTCTGTATGTGTGTGTGTGTGTGTGCATAAAAGAATCACTTACCTAGTACCAGAGTTGGCCAGTTTGCTATTCGAGCCTTGAGACCTTGATGGAAAATTTCATGAAGAAACATGATGGTCTCACTGGGGACACAGAATATGAGATTGCAAAAGAAATTGGGCATTGGGGAAGAGAGTCCAACGTGCATATTCGTGTTCCATCAAGGATAAAAAGAACACATGGATCACTCACACACAAATTTACACAAATATGCACAGGTCTATTCATGTGCTCACAGAGTACAAACAAGTGAGGTCTGCAGAATAATAATGAATAATAATAAATCAATAATGATTTTATTTTTCTGAGCTCAGCACCATTTTGACCAGATCACCCTCAGGGATGAGGATCAATGGTCTTTTTCACAAAATGTTCCTTGCAATAACACTTTTTTTTTCCTGAATGGGTGCTCACTTGGCTCCTCACACACTGAGAACTCAACAAAGGCACACACAGGCACACCTGTTAAGGAATATGCTGCTGACATCATCGTGACTGATGGGAGGTTTCTTGGAACTGGCTGCCATCCTCAGGGGTCTGAGGAAACAGTTGACCAGGATATACAGCTGGTGGACATACCTGCCATCAAATACACAAATAAACACCTTGACACAGGAATCTTCCTGAATCCTCAGAGTTTAGACCTAATAGGGACATGTGCTAATCTTAGCCTTTCACTCCTGTCCTCTAATGATCAAGTGCTTGTGAATAACCTACAAGCTGTATGGGTCTCATCTCGTATTGGTCAGAAGTTTTGACATCCCTGGCATCTTTTCTTCTCTCTCTTTAATAGTTTGTATATACATACTCAGTCTCTGCCTCCACCATGTTGAAGACAATCTGGTTCCTCTTTCTCATGCTTTCAGCATGAGGAGAGCAGATGTAGTCCTGAACGATGATTTTCCACTTCCTCCGACACAGCCAGCCCCGCATAAAGCTCTGCACCTGGAGAGATACACAAAAGAAGGTATTCACTCATGACACCATGGAAAGCCATGTGTATGTGGGGTTTCTATATAACTTAATACTACACCAATTGATTTCACTAATGGGTCCTGACTGGTTGAATGTGTGATAATCAACCAGATCAGCTGGTGTAGTGCTGGTTGGGAGTGAAATCCTGCTGACATAACACTCTCAATGCACATAATGGAGTGCTACTGACGTAAGCCAATACAATTTGGTACAGTGGTACTCAGTCAGGTCCTCAGCTATCAAGTGTATCACCTGGTCTTCTTTTCTGCCAGGTAGTTCATTTAAAAAAAGTTGCTATTCATTTGTCTTTGAACATGCATACAACAAAACGTATTCTCTGCATTTAACCATCTGATTGTATAAGAATAGTGAGGAGCTGCCCAAAGGACCATCTCCACACTCTGGAGCACCCGGAGGAAACCCACACAGAGATAACACCCAAACTCCACACAGAGGGGACCTGGGATGAGATTTAAACCCTGTAGCTTCCTGCTGTGAGGCAACAGCGCTAATTGCTGCATCACTGTGATGCCCGGTCAAATTCAAATACTGTTTCAGGTCTTAAATCACTGGTTAGCTGCTGGAATGATGGTTACAGATCAGAAAACCAGAAGCCAAGGACTAACTTGAGATCCACTGGGTTAGGACGCACACACAGGCAAACAAACACATACATGCAAAACGGAGCAATAGATGATGTGTCACCTTCTTGATCTTTTTGATGTCTGGGTCTTCGTCTTCTTGGCACACATGATATGGGCGCATTCGTTCCTTGGTTTTATTCAGGGCTATAATCTTTTGAGAGAAAATGCAATTGAATTTTAATTGAATTCATCTACAATGGTCAGTTTATATATAATGGAGAAGCACTTCACCTTGAGCCTTCTGGAATGATTGATGCGGAGCACATCGAACAAGAAATTAGTTATGTTGAATTTTGTATATAACGTATGTTGCACAACAAAATCTGCTGTTGAAGACGTTCAGTTTGTCAAACGTTGTGTGATATGCCGTTAATGAGGTGGTCTATTTTACGTGTCACGATTAGCTCCCACGTTGTGGGGGTGGACATGGATTTAGATGGAGCTTGTGGGATTAAGGCTGGATGCCCTTCCGGACACCTCCGTGATAGGTTCAAACTCTCTGCTTCAGGCCTGTCAGTTCCCAAAAGACACACTCTACCACTGAGCCCCCCCCCCTGTATGTTTCCAACATGCTGTCGATAAAGGTAATAAGTAAAGATCACTGTTATTTTGACACATTTTTACTCAACACAAAAGTATTATGTCTCAAGGAAGCCAAATATATAAATCTCGAAGTTCCGAAGGCATTTCCCCAATAGATAAGGATTGGATATCCCTAGTAATCTTATGCTTCCATACAATTCACACTTAGGTACGCTAACATAGAGAAAAAGGAGAAAGAAAAAAGAGAGAGAATAAGGGTTAATGAGACATAAGAAAATTCCTGTATACCCATCAGCCATGTGCTATCAGCATATGGCAGGGTAAGTTAATTGAGTTTAATGTGTGCTTAGACTGGTAAGAGATGCTGCTATAC
>OMLC01002357.1:0-10465 GCA_900302585.1 Regalecus glesne
AAGGATTTACTGTATGAGTATGGTTTCAGTATCGGAGATGATCCACGTAGGACTATGTATCAGGGACGAGACTTTCAATACTATTTCAAGCTGCCCTCCGGAGACCCTGAGGATCACTTCAAAGGTACAAACACACTCATATGCTTAAGTCAAAATCCTTAAGATATAGATTAATAATAATGCCTGTAGAAACTTTCTGTTTCTAGTATTTGAGACAATAGTTATTCCTTGAATATGTAAATCATTACTACTTTTCTAGTTACTCATTTTCATGGTTATTATCAGAAATGTCAGATATGACTACTTGAAAGACAGGTATGGTGCATTTTAAGTTTTCAGTGTATAGTAGCTGGATGCAGAAGAAAAGTGCTGGTCAGCACCGAGTTTGAATAAGTAAAGAGTTCTTGTGGCTACCACAGATGGTATAGCTCACACCAACAGATACCCCAATATAAGTAACTTAAGACCCAGGTACCATTATATTGTTTTTTTGTCCAATTCTGGGAAAAGTGCTGATGTAACATCAGTGGCATCTATTTCATTTGATTGGATCTCATTGGATTTGGGGCAGTCACCCCCTGATTTATTTACCGGTATCACTGCTGAACAAAATGATGACCCTCAGGACTATAGCTTTAAACACAAACACGCAACATCCCAAAAGATCTTTTGAAAAGGTTTCACCTAAAACAGATGGAGAATGGACGTCAAGCAAATGGTTATATATGTAATCAATTCACTGTAAATGTCTGTTCCAGTAACCATATACATAGAGATCAGAAGCAGCGGTTCTGGAGCTGTCACCAAACCCTGTCCTGTCACAGTGCAAGTCCAACCACTCCGCAGAAAGACCTCCTCCCCCCACGAAGCAGATCTGGAACTGTAAGATACGTCCATCACCATGTCTCCCTGTCTTCAGCGCTTTGGGGATGCCCACACCACATATGATCCTTGGTGTTGTATTCAAGGGGCTGATGATAAAGTAGTCATGTTATATTTTATGGGATGGAAGTAGAGTAATAAACCACAGATGGAGGTCAGATGGTGTTCTCAAATAATTCATACCATCTGTTTCAACCAGTGTGGAGGACATGATTGGGTAGGGCTTAGCATGTCAGAACGTTAAAGCTAATGTCAGCAAGTTGCCAATGACAAACATGTGCACAAAACTGATTTTCACATAGTCTAAACATTTTGCAACTTATTTCATAGTCCTAAACTTGGCCATGTAGCAGGCCTCCACATACCCATGCTAAACAAACAGCTTTCTCCCAGTGGGCCTGGCGATGCAACAGGATTTTTGATCTCTTGGGGAACTGTTCAAGTATATCAACTCATGAGGAAATATTGTTTTAAAAAGGTCTGCTAAACTATGTACATTATTTCTTATGCATAATATGTTTTCATTCTATTTCTTTCTCTCTCTCTTTATCTAGTTCAGAGTCAGGACTGGGGAACCTGTCCACTCTGGTCCAGTTGGGAAACAGTGTGGAGATTCGTAACTACATCAGTCTCCTTTCCAACATCCTCAACAGGCTCAGCTTGGACTCTGTTGCCAACACACACATGCAGATTAAAATACGCAGCATGCTTATCTCCACCATGTGTGAGCTTGAAATCACTGACAAGGTGCACAAATGTAGTGCTTAAATGTCTCAGTGATTATATTATGATTTATGTTGAAATTATGTTCATATTTTGGAAATCCATAGTATCGGATATTACATATAGATTAGTTTGGAAATAAGACATCTGTTTGAGAAGTGTGTTACTAAGACTAATAAGCCTCTGTATTCTGTGTCCTTGATAGTGTTAGGTAACAGCAAGTTGCTAGTGTTTGACTGTTCTCTCTTTCACACACACACACAAGCACACAATGGCTTTGGATTTCAAACTCACCTAGTCTTTTACAACATTGTGTAAATCACTTCTATTTTTTTCCCCAGATATCAATGTTTGACCACATCTGTATTCTCAGAGACCTCACACAAATCACCCAGCAGGTGGGTGAGGAAAGCTCTCTTTTTCAAAGTTTTTATATCATGGGATAGATACTGCAGGAGGAGGACTACCATTTTGAAAAAAATCTATGGGTGAATGACTACAGACTTTTTTCCATAATGCATGAAAGAGAATGCATTCATGCAGTAGGAGCAAAGCCTCAGAGTTTATCATAAAAATAAGGAGTATTTTTTTCCTTTGTGTTTTTTTAGTATCTGATATTAGAATTTGATGAGTACATTGATTGACCAATGGATTTCCTTTCTCTAGGTAACATTATCAAGTGCCAGACAGGTGACTGCTCATGTTCAGGGCATTTCTGAGCGTTTTGGTGACCCCAGCTTCCCAGCACTGCACCACCTTGAGCAGGGAATGGTCAATACTTTGGTTACACTGTTGTCATACTGCCTGCAGGCTGCAGCCACTTCTGATATAATCCTGGAAACATTCAACAATGATGACATAATACAGACTGCAACTGATTCATCTAATGGTGAAAGTGCCTCACATACTGATGCTGACCAATATGGAAAGTCATATTTTACAGACCAAGTGGCACAATTTGTAACCAGCAACCTTCAGACTACTGCAGACCTGCTTTTGGTGAGAGAAAATAAATGTGTTTGTGTACATGGACACACACAACACACAAAGGGTACCCATGGTGACATGTTAAATGTGCATATTGGTTTAGTTTCCAATGAGTCCTTTAGCATGGGATTTTTCTAGCATAACAATGGCAACCATAAGCAGTGGGTCTATGTACCATGATTATTTAGGGGTGGCCAGCTCCTAGGTAGGCTTTCTACCAATGCTAAAGAGTCCTACCTGTCCTCATACTATTTGATTCATAAGTAGGACAGGAATCGATGGTCCCAGGATATGTCCACTCGTGGTGGGGGAACATCTCTTGGACCCCTTCCTGATTTGAGATCCATGGTAAAAAAATACAGCGATCTCGGAACAGTCAGTAGTAACAATTTTAGGCAGAGGAAGAAGTAAATGCCAAGTAGACATTGATGAAGCATATGCTAAGTATTACCATGCAACTGTACCCGTGTCATGCACATGCACACACGCACACACATACACACTTCATAGTGACTGCTATACATAATCACAGTGTAGGCCAATACACTTCCTCTCTTGCTCTCTTATAATTCTTGTCTCTTATTAACAGAGGTACGTTCTCTTCAGCGGGCTTCAGGAGCACAGTGTTAACACCAGTATCATGGCCCTGCATACCACTTACCAAAACCAAGTTTTTACCTCCACCATTGTCACCAGTAGTTTAATCACATTCTACTTGCCTGGAATCCTCCGCTTGCTTCTGTTACACCCTGATGGTGGAGAGATTGGGAATAGACAACACAAGCAGCCGTGTGTCCTCAGCCAACTGAGTATTTTCAGCCAGAACCCTTATTTCTGGCCCAGCACCCAACCACAGGTGAGATAGGACTTGTGAAATTAGAAATTAAATGGCAGAAATTAGAGGCTTTGTTTTCATCCCTTCAAATTCCAATTCTAGTGAAAAACAATTTTTCAGCTAGTTGGGTAGTTGGGGGCATTTGGGGTGTATATTAGTGCAATTAATAATTAAAACTCAGGGTTTCAGACGCATGCAAATGTTGTAAAGTAAAAATCTCCACCAAACAGAAATAGACTCATAGCTTCAAAATGGATGTGATTTGTTGCACAAAAAGACATCTCATTTCTTTTATGTAAATCTTTTTTTCTAAATTGTCTTGATGCATGCTCAATAATCCAGGAAAGGGAACTCACAAAAAACAATTGAACTGATTCACTTTTTTGTAATTGTGTTAAGTTCTTGTACCCCTCCATTTTCATGTTTTCCACAACTTGTTTCTAGTACCAAGCAGTAGCTTGTTTGTGATACATAAGCAGATATAATACTGCCATAACACTTGCTGAAGAAGGGCATTTTGCTCAAAATGTCCAAGTGACAACATAGCAATATTTAAAGTTCAGACTGGTTGGCTTTCCTAGTGTTTTCTCTCTTAATATTTAACCAGCCAATACCAGCTAGAGAGTTGAAGGTCTAATTAGCCCACACATAGATGTCGTTTGCTGTGCAATACCTTGCTGTTAACCCACCTTTAGAAATATTTTATATAAAATTCTCAAAGATGGTCGTTTGTGGAATATGTAAGAATTTTTAACTGTAAAACACACTACTAATTCCTTTGCAGTGCCCATTTCTAGAGATTTGGACTTTGTCAATACTACATGTGATGAATCTCACTCTCTCTCTCTCTTCCAGCCGAATGGTCCAGTAGTTGACTTAAGTTTCTACAAATGCAACACACGAAGAAAGATCCCCCTTGTCTCTCTCCCTCAGGCAGTTAATATCGAATTCCAACAAATTCCCAGAAATGTATGTAGCTTCCAAAATGTATTTCATTTCAGCAGTTATTTTCCATTTTCTCTCCTTGCTGTGAACCTGCTCTTGAAGTTTTCCATGCTTATGTTGAGTATCATAATGACCAGTCCATTTATGAATGAATTCTGTATATTCCTGGATAGGTACATGTATTATACTTTATCTTTAGTATAGACAAGTCTTGCTCATGTCAACAGTTCATAACTTTGGATAGAGATTGGGTGCCAATGATATCTGAACATACAAGTTTGCAGGTATAAATTGAAGATAGGATTAGGCTATTTTTATCCTACATAGTATTGTATTCATTTTAAACCCTGCATTTTGAATGTCTTTTATTAAATTTTCAACTGGACTTGGTAAATGAATCAGAGCAATATAATGACATTTAGTTGCCTCTTTATACTTTAGAACAGATCCATGAATGAGTACATCCTCCTGCACAGCCAGATAAACTACCACATCCTCAATATTACCCAGCAGTACTTGCAACAGGCCATGCAGCTCAGTGTAACATTCATGGCACCACCAACCAAGACGTTTCCCATCATGCTTCTATTCAGGTAGACTCTCACAATGACTTTGGTTGCTAGTTATTCATACAAATTCATTTTAAGCTGTTCTAAATAGCTAAAATGTATATAGTTACAGAAAATAACTGCAGTAGTATAGCAACAATACATTGATCGATTGCACAACTGCATTGTAATCTGCTTATTTTATTTTACTCAGATTCATGGAGTCTGTTTATCTAATGTGTATTAGAAGAAGACCAGACAGTTGGATCTAGTCTGATGTGTGTCCCAAATCAAGCAATGTCTGTTGTAGTCTTATCCAGTGAAACCATTGTGTAATTTAGGCAGGACATATTTTGAGCTTTTGACATTCAAAGGAGTGGTTTCTGTTCCTGTGCCAGAATGTTTGAGAGGCCCACACCAAGCTTGTACCATCTCCAAAGGATGTATCAGTGGGAGGCTAACACCATTCACATCACACTGCCTCCATCCTACCTCAGTGGTATCGGATTCACTTTTCCCTTTTCTGCTCCAAATCTCATCTGTGTTTATTAGTTTGACTTCACAGAAAATATGTTTATATCATTTTGGAGAACCAGTTAACAGATTGGTGTTCAACATGTGAGGGTTATTCAAGATTCAAGATGCAATACTTGAATGGCAATAGCTGAATGAATTTGTCTCAGTGCAGCTTTTGAAAACAATCAGGAAGCTTTAAAATCAGACATTATCTGAAATCAAATCTTAAAAAGCCAAATTACATTTAAATTACCTTTGTGCTAATAATAATTGTGTTGCTTTTACAAATTGGATGTGTATCTGAGCTTAAACATTTAAAAGTTTTAATTGTAGTCAATATACCTTTTTACTAGTAATGATAATTTTCAGAAGAGGAATTACTTATATTCCTGTGATAATATCTGTGATACCAGTTGCAGGGGTAGGCTACTTAGCCCTGATGAATGCAGACTATGGGAAGCCCATCAGACACAAGTACCAGGGTAAACAGGTCAGCTACAGTCTTACATTGGAGGCAAGCCTTTGCTTGTCTTGGGATGGACACCAGAGGACCTGGACACACCAAGACTGTGTAACACAGCAAGGAGAAACAAGTGCAGCAGTGAACTGCAGGTAAATTGCAAGATGTATGCAAGATGCTGTATAATTTTATGTATTTATTTATTTACTTACTTATATTTCAGTTGTAACCAGTTGAGGTCACTGACTGTGATCCGGCACCACATCCAGACCAACAATGACACAACAGATCTGGATCAGTTCTTCAGGTGACTGCTCTATCCTGTTCCTTCCAGTTTTGGATACTCATACAGATTAAAATATGTCACAATTCTTCCAGTTAGACCACTATGCAGGAGTTTCAGATGAATAATAGCATAACACAAACATTATAAGAATGTTAAAAGATTTAACTTTGGGATTTTCGATCATGCCTTTCCGAAATGAAAACATATTCAAGTATACCCACACCTTAGAAGGCAGTGTATGCATTAGTAGGATACATTCTTATTTAACTGTCAGGTTGTTTTTTTGTAATTTCATTACTAAGTGACTTAGTAGGTAGTTTGGACTACTGCCTATTAAATACAACACTTTTGGCTACTGTGGGCAGGGTTAAACTTTATTTCAATTTGATTCTTTAGGACTGGATTTTATTAGATAACATCACACCACAGCCACATCTTGCCTTCATTATGCTTCTATGATCTACTGTGGTTTCATTTATTGAAATCTGTTTTTGCATAACATTTCTGCACTCTATCTCTTTACTTTAATTCTGTACAGTCTCTAGATGGATCAAGTCCATTGTAGACTGCCAATCTGTGCCTCAGTTATTCTACATAAGGTGTTGAATTCTGATACCAGTGTGTGCAAAATGCAGTTTCTGTGTCTCCAGACTTATTTCAATGTATCCTTGGCCTATCACATGATAGAAGTGACATTGAAATTACATTAAACTATAGCCTTTGTATCCATGCTGATTATTGTCTCACAACCTCATACAGTGGTACAAAGGTTGATTTGGCTTCGGATAGAAAGCACACTCATGCTCTTCTCTCCCTCTTTCACCTCAGCATGGCCAATGACCTTAAAGTAGTTGGTGTGCTGGTAGTGTGTATGTGCCTGTATATCCTGGGACTGGTGATATGTAGGAGAGTTGACGTTGTCTCTGAGAAGAATGATAGGATCCATTACCTTTCGGACAACTGTCCAACAGACACCTTCCTTTATACTGTGACCATCCACACTGGGCTTTGCTCTTCTGCCAGTATGACTGCCAGGGTAAGGCTGTCATGACATTATGCAATTTCAACAGTACTAATATCCCCATTGCTAAGAATAAATAATTTTGAAAATTATTTTATATTTTATTTTTCTATTGATGGTTGCCAGTCATAGCTTATACTGACCACTTGTAATGTGTACAGACACTGACTTAAAGAAAACTTAACAGGATTTCGAACCTATATTTCTTTAGTTGGGTTTACAGCACTCGTCTGTCCCTCAGAGGGGTCAGGAATATTATGCATCATGTTGGATTAATGTGTGACATGCTCAACCAATTTGTTAATACAGGGACATTTATAGGCTAACACTGAAAATAATATATAATTAAAGTAAAGAAAAGAGGAAGAATGAATTAGTCTCTGTTTAGTGACCTTGTGGCTAGTTGGTGTTCCTATAAAGGTGTATTGAAGTATGCATGGATGGATCCATGGAGTGTGCTCAACTGTTGTGCTATGATATGACCTCTTTCTGTCTATCCACCTATCTATCTATATTGAGCATTTTACAATGACTACTCTGTCTGTCTGGGTGCACATTACACAGATTAGATTTTTCTTTTGAATGTGTGTCATCAGGTGTACATAGTACTCTATGGGGAGAATGGTGTCTCTCAGACCCGAGAACTCCAAGTCCCAGAATGCACTATATTCAGGAGAAACTCGCGAGACACTTTCATACTCAGGTACAACTTATAGCTTTGCTTTCAGTTCCAGAGAGTGTTTTACATTCAATAAGTGAAATGGTAAATAGACTTGTTCCCATATAGCTACTAAAAAGTATATCTAGATCACAATTGTCAAATAGAAATCACTGCAAATATGCCCAAAGATCAAAGTCTTTCAGACACAGTTTGTAATTTCTGCTCTGACTCCTCAGTGCAGCGAATAGTTTAGGCGAACTAAAGGGGATTCATCTCTGGCATGACAACTCGGGACTCTCCCCAAGATGGTACCTTCAACAAGTGGAAGTGTCTGAGGTATATCCAACTCTTTACTGTGTACCTCGTATTTATTTTTTATGTGTATACACCCATATCATGCTACTTGCAGTTCAGTCATGGTTCCATCATGTCAGAACACTTTCTCTTATCTGAATGTAGGTCAGCCGAGGTCATGGGAAGGTGAAATCTTGGCTTTTCCTGGGCCAATGTTGGCTTGCTGTTGGGGAGAGTGACGGTTGTGTCGAGAGACAACTCAGGGTTTCCACACAAGCTTTAGGTTTTGCCAAGGTAGAATGCATGCATATGGATGTATACACACAACACACACACACACGCACACACACATACTCACACACATATAGACAAGCATACAAATATTTAGAAGCTTATCCTTGTGTAAAATTGCATGTATTCCTCCATCTGTATACGCAGCTGCTGCGTTTCCATCTATGGGCCTACCTGGCTGACTTTCACCTCTGGGTGTCTGTGTACAGTTGCCACTCGCCTAGCTCCTTCACATACTCTCAGCGCCTTACCGTTTGTTTCCTGCTACTGCTGGGGTACATGTGTGTCAACGCACTTGTCATTTCACAAATGGAAGAACAAGTAGGCTACAAAAAAGTTCTAAGTTAATACATTTTGTATATATTAGCTGCTTAACACTTAAAAATACTACATCATAATGTGTACATTACTGCATCATTCAACCCTAAAGTATAGCTCCTGGTCTTTTGTTTTACAGTGGACCTTCAAATTAGGACTCATTGATGTGTCTGCTGTTTCCTTGAAGATGGGAGTATTGAGTGTGCTGGTAGTATTGCCAGCAGCTATACTGATATCCTTCCTGTTTCGTTTGCGTGAAGTAGAGCCTGTGTTCAAACTGGGTCAGAACATGAAGTCTGATATTTACTCTGTTGACGGTAGGGATCAGATCAGACTCAAAAGGTTGGATTAACAAATGTAAACTTTCATTCTCTAAAACTTTGAGCTTGGGTAATGGAAATGTCACCTTGATTCAGGAAAGTAAACTCCATGTTGTTTTTCTTTCATTATAGCAGGATGCTATTTTATCTTAGTCCTCATTACAAGGAGTGTTACTCAAATATATCTCCCTATTTCCCTCTGTCACCTGCTTCTTCCTCTCTTTCTTTTTGTTCATTTGGTGTCCTCTCCTCATTCTCCACCTTCTCTCTAACTCTCCCTTTTTTCAGATTCATATCTGCCTTGGAATGGATTTCAGCTGTGGGCACAGGAAGCATGGAGGAAGAAACAGCAGGTATTTAGAGCAGATTTGTCAGAATGGCTCTGTCTATCTCATTGTAGGAATTAAATAAATCTCTTTCACTTATCTGTCTCTCCACATGTGACTGCCTCTCTATCTCTTTCATTTCATGACATTTTTGTCACACACTGTCAACCTAAATCCCCTTTTTTCTTGCAGAGCCAAGACCTAGTTTTAGAAAAAGATGATGAATCTATGGTTCAGATAGATCCAGTTACCCAAAAGGAGAAAGATTTGTCAAATCAAAGCAGCCAAGACCTAAGACTTCAAAGTCTAACCACTCAAGGGTACATGGGAGATCTGATAACTTGGGGAAAAGAGAAGGAGCTGATAAACCAAGGGAGAGTACATGTCATGAACTGTAGAAATGTTGGGAGTCCAGTGATCAAGACTGATAACAGGACTTCAGTGTCCATCGCAGGAAAGGATCCAATCTTTCCAAAAACTTTGATGAACCAGCATCAACAGCTGACCCATGGGAGAAATAGGAATCAAATCATCCCCTGTGACAAGGATACAGTGACGCCGGTGGTCACAGCAACCCAAATTAATGTGAATCCCATCATTCAGGGAGACATGGATTCTGTCACCTGGATGAAGAGGTCCTCATACTCTAGTGCTTTTAAAGATGGCCACCACAACCCCAGCAGAATGCTTGGCAGCAGTGACAGTAATGACAGATGTCACCCCCAGGGAGAGTACTCTGACTGCAACTGTGGTTACCAAGTCAAAAGCATCCTGAGGAGAGTCAGAGGAATAACCCGCTGGTGTCACTACCTGGGCTGGCTGTTGTGTCTTCTGCTGTCCCTTACCTGTCTAGTGCTCTCTGCCATGTTGGGAGTAAGGTAGTGGGGATGTAATGACATCATCATGAGCATGCACAGGGGTCTCACTTTAAAGCCATTGGGGCCTTTAATCACTAATATAATACTTGAGTACATTTGACATTCCATTGTATTATTATGAGGTATAATTCTCTTCATCACATCATTAGTCATCTTATAACATATTTTGACTTT
>OMLC01002361.1:0-10254 GCA_900302585.1 Regalecus glesne
GAAAGTAAGTCAGTCAAGGGTAAAAGTGACCCAGACAACCTATCTTACTCGGGCCTTACTTATCACACATCAGTGGAGAAAAGTAGTTCCCTGCTGTTGCAAGATGTAAGCCTCATCCAGTCTCCCTCTGTTATTACCCTGTAAGCTGTTTTTGAGCGGCAAGGTTGTATGTTCATTACCAGGTGCACTCAGCTTTCACAAATTAAAATGCCTACCATGTAAATCCACTTAAATCTCCACAGGTTTAGATGCTCAAGCATAATTGGCATGGCCATATTAGTCACTGCTAAAAACACCTCATTTTCAAAAGTACGTGAGACCACTCAGTGTTCAATGATATCGTACATTGCTATGAGGTAAAAGTGGTGAGTCAAGCACTTTATGGATGCCCCACTTTTTGATGGTACTATGATAGCCATGCCATATTAAGATAGCATATCAAACTCAAAGAGAATATAATGAATCTCCAGTTAGGGGTAAGATCGGTAAGCAAAATCTAGATGCAAGTTCCTGACTAATTAGATAAAGCAGGTTTTCTCATTTTTGAGGAGTTCCTCTGCTCACCGGGCTCGATCATTGAGAAACATGTGTGGATGTGTCTATGTGCTCGACCAGCATCCTATCATAAGTATGTGGCTGAAGTAGCAAGATTTCTGTTGTAAAACCTAAATGCTGAATTTTTGCTATATTTCTCTTTCACGTCCCTTGTCTTTCTCTCCCTTTTTCCGTTTCTTGTCTTTTTCCATATTCCTTCTCCCTTTATCCTCAGGCTGGTACTGGAGCTTACATGGCCCCTGAGATTCTGACCAAAACTCCATACAGGACATCAGTGGACTGGTGGGCATTGGGCTGCAGTATATATGAAATGGTGGCTGGCTACACACCATTCAAAGGTCCAGATAGCAAGAAGGAGAAGGTGGAGAAGGAAGAGGTTCAGCGCCGCATCCAGAAGGAGGAACCCAGTTGGGAGCACAGGTGTTTTGACGCCGTCACCAAGGACATCATCCAGCAGTTCCTCAAGAAGAAGATTGAAGAGCGTCTAGGCATGAAGTAAGAGGTTCCACTGTTCTTTAGGAATATGAGTAAGCTAGATATATGTCTTGATGCATGGTCAATAATCCAGGTAAGGGAATCACGAATCAAGTGAATCAGTTCAATGAGATGAGAACTTTATTCATAAAAGTTTGATGACAAAATGTTTCTGGAAAAAATTCTTACCGAGTTGAACTGATTCACCTTTTTGTGATAAGCTAGAAATATTTACTTGACACCATGAAGTGGCTTTTTTGTGACTTTATAATTTGAAATGGACACTCATCATTTCATCTCAAATAATTTCATAATGTGACATAATAGTACAGGGAAGTGAAATACCAGGAGCTCCATCATCCTCGAATTTATTTTTCTTCTATCTTAACTTCCCAAATAATTCTTGCATGATCACTGCAGTGCGTCCATCTCCTCCAGTTAGGATGGATACCGTTTCGAACCTGGCTGTGCAAATTCAGGCGACATATTTTGCTTGGTTATCTGCTAGTTGTGGTTGAGCAAGACTCAATAGACATTATTGGTGTTAGGGAGATCATCCACAGGACTGGATCCAAATTACTTCTCATGCAATTGAATCAGCCTTCAATCCTTCAGAACTGCAAATCTCATTACGCAGAACCAGAATGGCACTTTCCACGTGCACTGGTCTCTTAGTAATACATTTGTCAACATGGATTAAATGACATAACTGATTGAATGAATGAAACTTCATGACAGCAGTTATAAACACTCATAAAGACTTCTTCATGGTCATAACCGATGTTGTACTGTGGTTGTCATGGTGTCCTGTCAGTCTTATGCAGACCCCTGCAAATAAAGTGGGACCACAATAGCGCCATTGAGGCTATCCTCTTCTAGTGGAGCCACTGTTGTCATTTTCAAAATAAGTCGCTTCCTATGGTGGTCATCGGTCCTAAAGTCCTTCCCATAATTCTCCTTTTCCCTCCTTATTAGGAACAACATGGAGGATCCCCGGAAGCATGAATGGTTCAAGTCCATCAACTTCCCACGTCTGGAGGCTGGGTTGGTGAATCCCCCATGGGTGCCTAAGCCCAATGTTGTCTATGCTAAAGATACAGGTGACATCGCTGAATTCTCAGAGATCAAGGGCATCGAGTTTGACACCAAGGATGAAAAATTCTTCAAGGAGTTCAGTTCAGGTGCCGTATGTATTGCGTGGCAACAGGAGATGATGGAAACAGGACTGTTTGATGAGCTCAATGACCCCCAAAGGAGAGAATCAGCCGCAGGTATAGGTGATGAGAAGAAGTCTGGCACATGCATAATGCTGTGAGCAGCCAGGAGTTCAGCAGTTGATATCATCCATCAACCACAGCATTCAAAAATTATTTGCTTGTCTTTTGGTTAAATGCACACAAAGATAATCTTTTCAGATGGATCACAACTGAAAACGAGAGAGTAATGTAGCATCCCTCTCTAGTGTGAGTTGGCTGCTAATGGACTAGAGATTTATGGCTTTTCACTATAAGTTCAGCGAGCTTTTTATCAAATAGAGACTTGAAGAGTGGGATGATGTAATTGATTAGCATCATCGTTCTGGGGTTGCAGATTTGCTTGCAGATATTTCTCATGATTTAGTCCAGCAACCATGTTGACCAGAATGGGGCTGTGAAGATTAATGTCCTTTTTCTTTTCTTCTTGACTTCATTTTAAGGATATATGAGTTAGATGAATAAGTCAAAGCCCTCTGGTTACAGCTTTGCCAGAAATAGAAATAGACACTGTGAACATACCGGCTGTCCAGCCAAGGGATTTCCATACCAGAGTATTTCCTGAATGACTACGACAGTGTTCAGCATTGAAATCAAAACCAAATGGAATGTGACACCATGCTTGAAATGCAGTGTCTTTAAAGTTCTTTATTTTTTGTTCAGACCTGACACGGTTGTGTTATAAGCTGCCATGTCATTGCACTTCGTAGCACTGTCATTACACCATCCGGATACAGAAACGATCAAAAGTTAACCCTGTTTCTAGAGGGAAGTTCCCTTTCTGAGGAGATGCGTCTTTACCATCACATGCCCTGATCAGAAGCATCTAGTACGGATGGCTGCTAGGCAGACTGAAAGGGGATTTCTCCATGGCGTAACATTAGAGATTTTCTCCAAAAGAATAACGAAGCTGAAAAGGACTGCTGAATATTGTTATTGTATATGGTTATGTATATAAATATGTATATCTATGCACAGAAAGAAGGAAAGAAGTAGATCATTAGGGATGTAAGTGCTCGTTTTTATAAGAGTGGTGAGGAAGGGTAGCCTCAGTGTCCCTTCTGTAGTAAAGTAAAGAGAATGTCTAAAAGATGTCTTAGTGGAGATTATGATATGTCAAGAAGGTCTTTGGTGCTTAGATTCAACAGGGAGATTTTCTAATGGAGGGGCATCAGCATAATAAACCCTCTCATGCAGTGCAGACACTGGTAGTGGTGGCTGATGACTTCTGCTGAGAGTGATAAGGCTGATGATGATGATGATGATGAACTGCGAAGACTAGCCAGTGATGGGGAGGTGGAGGGTCTCGTGTAACAGCAGCACGAATGAACGAGATGCAGAGGGAGAAACACATTTAAAAGGACAGAAGCAAGCTGATAGGCTAACCATGAAGGTCTGTCACCGGCCCTCTGGATAGATGAAATCAGGTGGCATGAACCGCTGATAACCCAATTAACAGCCCCAGACAATGACAGTGAGGGAAAACGTGAGTGAACATGTATGGCAATGAGAATAATATGAGAATGTCAGGATGAGATAAGGAACATAACTACAGGCCTATACATGGAAAAGTCTTCCTGACTGAACTTTCGCTAAAGCTCCATTTGGTGCTAAAAGAGTTCAACTCGGGGTCGATTCTGAAGGGTCCAGCCCTGGGAAGTCTAATGAGAGGTGAGTTGAGGAATGGCAGCCAAATGCCACATCAGGAGGCAGTTTATTAAGAGGAACTGGGGCCAAGCCAACAATCTTATTCCTGCACCAGGAATCGGGTTTGCCCCGCCCATGCCCTTCAGACCTTACACTTCTGAGCTCTCTTTTTTTTCTTACGATATACGATTGTAAATAACTCAGATTAGCCAACTCTCCACCAGGCTTCCACTGTTGTCGTGTTGGAATTAGAGAATTGAATTAGTAAAGTAAAATTAAAAAAAAGACAATTCCTTTTTTTTTGGTTTCTGGATAATTATTTGATAAGAGATTTCAGAATTGCAGATCTTGACCTGAGTAAAGTTTTTACAGTAATGTTATATGTAATATAAATATACAGAGGAAGATACGTATGAAGCATACACTTGTAAATATGCACAAGGGAATGTGTGCTACTATAGAAATGTTATGTATGAATCAGGGACTTGCTTGACTTGAATAAATGAATGAATAAAAACATGCCTTTTAAAAATTGTGTCTGCTACCTTCCGTAAGTGACGTTTCCTCGGTTTGTGTGCGTACACACAGCATGTTTATAATCCAGCAAAATGCATCCAGCATTTATTTTAGAGGATAATCTGAAGAAACACTCCACCATCGGCATCAGTGACCTCTTAGCTATATATAAGCAAAGGACTCTGGAGTAAAAACCTAAATAAAAGTCAAGTCAATTTCATTTACATAGCCCATTATCACAAATGATCAACTGCATTAACCTTGTTTGGGGTGCTGACTTTAGGCCAGGGTAAATGGCGGAGGTCAACTCTTAGCCAATAAGGCAATAGCCCTCCTTATCCTTATCCAGGCACCTTTTATATTTTTCTAATCAATTTCAAATATGAGAAATGATCAAACTAGGGTTGTAGCAGTCTGAAAAATGCCCCACTTCCTCTGTTACCCGTGACCATTTGTTTAGACCTTTTGCAGCTTGGTGGCCCAGAGGTTAGCACTGTTGCCACACAGCAAGAATGTCCTGGGTTCAAACATCAGACCGTCCCAGGGTCCTATCTGAGTGGAGTTTGCATAATCTGTGTGGGATTCCTCCAGGGGCACCGGTTTCCTCCTACCATCCAAAAGACATACATGTCAGGGTTAATACTCCTGCCTGTACCCCTGACTTGGAGTTAGTCCCCCGGGCACTGCAGCTGCTCACTGTTCCAATACAATCAGATGGGTTAAATGCAGAGAGCACATTTGGCTGTATGTGGGTACAATGGCAAATAATAAAGTGTCTGTTAAAAGGTCATAAGATAGGCCAAACATGTTCTGTCCTGCAAGCTGTCAATCACCAAATGAGATACCATTGCAATGGACAAACATTGTGTTTGGGATCATTGAGGGTAAGACGGGGGGATTTGCACAGGACCTAAAAACATTATCTGGCAAAGACTAGGATTTAGGTAAACAGAGCTATTGATAGTGAAGGGCAGTGCTCCCTCCCTCCAGGCAGTCTGAAAGCTGGACTGTGGGGGAGAGGGCAGGGGACGCTGACGCTGTGTGGTTAGAAAAAAAACAGTGTTTCTCAGGCTCTTCTCTATTGACTTCATCTGGAGAAGCAGAAGCTACTAAACCCACTAAGCTGGAATCAGTTACAACCCTGAAGACTGTCTTTTATTTACTGATCTCAAGCAGCACTGTTTAATGTAGGAAGTTTATTTGGATTACAGAGATGAGTAACAGAAAATGTCATCTAAATGTTTCAGATCTCATGGATCCTTTTAAGATTTTCCTTTTCCAGCTAAGATGAGGACATACAACTATGCCCTGTGACAACAATAACCACTGGAATATGAAGGAATTCATGATTTTGATATTTTTAGATAAGCTATTGTCATAGAGCTGTTTCGGTGACTTTTTTTCAACTTGCCTTCTTCTTTCAGGTTGTTCCCTGTTTCTTAGGGGTCGCCACATCAGAATTTACAGCTTCCATTGGTAACGTGAGAGGGCACAGCAGCGATGGCAGTCACTGATAACTCAGCTTTGACCTATCTTTGTATGGTGGCTTGACTGATCTGGTATGATCTTGTCAATTCATATAATGATTCACCAAAACTGTATATCTGATGCCCATCCTGACACAACCACTAAACCCATGGATGGGAGCACAGGTAAAGTACAGAATCCCATCCCAGTATTCATGGACTTATGCCCATGCTTGTCATAACAAATGTTTTTTGAGGGGGAGTCAGTATGAGAGGTCTGTTTAATATCTCATGGCTTGTCCTTGGCATGGACTTGGATGGAGTATTGAGGCCGGATACCCTTCCTGATACCACAAGGTGGGTTTGAACCCACAACCTCCTGAGCTACCATGCCCCCCCCCCAATCATGTGTCTAAAAAAGAGCTGCTCTCCCTCCAAAAAACCACAATGGCCCAATTCCAATGTCCCCCAAAGCCCTCGCTAACTTAATTCACCTCACCTGGTAGGTGTACGAGTGTGAGAAGCTACAGAGTCTCTAATGGACAGGAATAAGACAGCACTTGGTGACACCAAAACGTGTTTCTCACTATCGTGGGTTTGAGACTGTTTATTCTACGTTTATATCTTTCTTCAAGGACAAGCTACATAGATGATGCCTACATGCCTAATTTGAATGTCTTCCAGATGCCTGCCTTACAGAGAAGACGAGAGGTAACCACCAAATAGCTACGCCATTTAATCGTGTATGATATAGTTGTGTAATATAGCATATACTCACATTCCTCTAACTTTATGTTTTATGTACCCTTTTAAATCCTCGTTATCGCAGTGTTCTTTGAAAATTCAGGGCTGCCAGTGACCCAATATGCCAGGGCAATACGCCCATGAGCTTCCGGCTTCCCCTGGTAACCTCATGTTTACGTCACAACGCTAAGAACTGTGGGTAACGCGCAACGCCTGACTATGACCTGTAATCATTTCGGCCTGCAGCTCCATGGCAGACTTTAACCAGCAGGAACACAAATATTTGGAAATTAATAACCAGGAACACACACATCACATTTGTACATAAATGTTGATATTCCACTGAATATAACCTTGAACTTTCTGACTTATTTGATTGATTTATTCTTTATTGTAATGAAGCCTAATGTTTAAACTCCCCACCCGGTAAACACTGTGATGGACTGTTGCTTTGTTTGACGGTGGGTACCTCGATAACCTGCAACATTGCCCCCGTGTGGTAATTTTCTGCATCAATTATTACCTTGAATAATAAGATGCAATTCTATTTGTTTCTGAAACCTATGAATGACTTGGATTAATAATTTGTTAGCAATTTTACTATGGCCTTCCCTGGTAGCATTGTAAAAGAAACACAACATCCACGGTATTATTTTAAAGAGGCTTTGTTTATTTTTGTTATGTATTCAAAGACCTTTTAAAATTTTGCTTTAAGAAAAAAAAAGTCCCTCGGTAACCAGAATCAGTTTAACAGCTATGTAGGTTTTCACACATGGAATTTGACTCTGGTTTTATGGCTCTTACTTGTACTGCACATAGGGTTTGTGTTTTCATGGTCTCTGCATCAGTCAGTCAGACCATCCAGTCATGGAATGTGGGCTGTTAGGGGAGGAAAGTTAACAAGATTGCATAAGAAAACATTACTCCTAGTCTGGTTAGGTTTTTTCTTTATCAGTGCTGGATACATTTTTCTTTTGGTTCTATAAAGCCTGTTGCATTAATAATATTCCCTTATTCGGTTTTCTGCTAAAATTAAAACATTGCTTTCATCCATAGGCTAGATATTTCAAAATAATTGACAGTTTAAGGGGACATTTCAAGAAGCATTCTTTTTCCCCAAAAATAATAGGTGAAAATTATAACATGCCATTAATGTCTAACACAAAATAAGAGTGGATGAGCAGATAGAACATAATGTCAACACATCAGGACCATACAAACATACCTTAGGAGTTTAAAGATTGTTGCAGTAGCATCCGTAGCTCTGCATTTTGTCGTTTTAGATTGTTATTCTTGGTGATGAGTTTAGCTCGCCCTGTAAGTACAGCACTGCGAAAACCAAGTCAGAACATTTGTCGACAGGAGGATGTTTACTGTGTATACTTGTATGCATGTATACACAATGTCTGGATCCTTATGTCCAGATACAGGTGTGTGCGTGTCAGCAAGCATGTCTGTTACTCACTAGTGCTTCTCCAGTGCTTTCCCCAGTGCATCCCAGGTCTTGAGTTGGACTGCAGGGATGACATTTGCCATACTCTCCCAGTAGGCTGCATCCTGAGCATTATCTCTCCCTCCATGGGCAGACAAACTGGACTGATTGGGGGGTGAATGCTTCCTGGTAAAGCACCAAACAAAAATCCTCACCTCAGTCATTTTCTATTTAAGTTCTGGCCCATGTCATACAACATTATTACAAAACAGTTTTTTTGTAAACTGAATGAGAGACATTGCAGAATTCTGTATTTGGTGTGTTGGTAGCTCAGTAGATATTTCAAATTGAAACATAGTGGATTGTTTGTCAAACCTGGATCTACAATGCTCAGCAGTAAAAGCTTTCAGAGCGGCCAGAACATGGTTAGGATGGATGAGATCCGAGGTCATGCTGGTGGCAGTGCTGGTTTCTCCACCCTCTGTCTTGGCAGCGTACTCACCTCCAGCTGGCAAAGCATCCTGCAAGAAGAGCAGACAATGGTGGTAGTGATGGAAACAATCAATCCTCATGAATTTCACAAACCCAAGGAAACATCGGATTATTAATTCAATTAATTGATCCATCCTCTCAATGTTCATCTCTTTTCTTCTTTACCTCAGCCTGCTCTCTCTGCTGATATCTGAATGTAAGGAAGAATTCAGCAAGTTTGTCTACATCATCTTCATTTTCAACACCCATGGCCTGTGAATAGGAAACAAAGTTTTGCTACGACAAAGATCCAAAAGGCCCAAATAAGGTCAACAAGAGTAAGAACACAACATAGAAGTATAGACAATAACAACCAAGAACAGAGGATTTGAGTGAAAGAAAGAAAAAATCTCACATTTTGTTATTTAATTCAACAAACACTTAAATGTCCAGAAGTGTTAAACCCAACTCGTCCCTTTTTCATCAAGCAGGCCTGCTGCTGAGCAGTGTCTCATATTTAACTTTGTGACAGCTGTCATGAATAAGATACATGACCAAAGAGACTCACAAAAAAGATGGAGTCAAGTTTCATGAGAGACTGTTCATCTTTCTGCAGTGGAGACAGCAGCTTCAGAAGTTTACCTTCTATCAGGAAGCCCTGAGATGGAAGATGGGAGAGAAGCCAAGAACAGTGAGGAGTCCAGCCTTATTGCATATTGCTTTTTGTTTTGTCACAATTGAGTTGTGCTCTAAATTCAGACTGAAGATAATAACACCATTCATGCCTCAAAGCTGCATTAAGTTGGACCAATGAGCTTTACTGCAAGAACAAATACACGTGTAAAAGTTGACAAAGCCGACATAAAGAGGCTGTATCTCCTAATTATTTTAGTTTCAGCTGCATTTCTTTACATGAAATTAGATAAAGAATTGTTGTTCAATTTCTGAAAAGATACATTTTAAACAAGACACTCACCGCCTCATCACACAACAGATTCAACAGTTTCCTCACTGTTTTCGACGAGACCACCCTCTTCCCCTTTGGTGTACTTTCCCTCATACCCTCCTCTGTGTTGCTCTGCATGGGCTCTGACACATCCCAGTATGCATCCATAGTGATGCTTTTAGCCCTAGTGTAAGTTTCAGACCCAGGCCCAACCGAGGCATCTTTCATCCCCAGGCTAGGTTTGGCTGCTTTGCTGTGACCAATCAGCTGGGCAGCAGCCTGACGGGCTGTCTTCGGGGCCTGTTTCTGGGGACGCACTGGGCCTGAACACTCCATGAAGGCCATTTGAGGCTGCTCCCAGGCTAAGCCAAGCAGCTGCTGATGGATGACCTGGTCTATGTCCACAGCCCTCTTCACCAGCTCTTTCACCTCTGCCTCATTCATCAGCCATACCTCCTCAAACCTTTTAGCATCGACAGCAGCAAAGTGCCTGGTGGAAAAGTGGAAAAATGAATGAGGGTGTGGAGGCAGGAAAGAGGAAGGAAGAGGAAAATGGATGGAATAGACTGTAGAATAAATATGAGAGAAAGCAGAAATTACTAACCTCATCTTCTTCTGTATGTCTTTGTACTGGCGCATGGCGCGTTTGTTGTCCTCGGTTAAAATCTCAATCTCCTCACTGGACTGCCTCTCTTGCTCAGCACACTTATACTTTAGGTTGTTCAGTATATCCTGCAGTCTGGGACAGAC
>OMLC01002379.1:0-10361 GCA_900302585.1 Regalecus glesne
TCAAGAAAGGAGGTACTTGGATCATCCTCTTAAAACAGCAGTCCCAGCATAGCTGTACAAAAGCAATGAATGCAGTAATACAAACCAAGCTAGATTAAATACAGTGAGGCCTGCCTGAAGGAGTGTGACTCCAATCAAACAAAACAGGAACCACAGAAAACAAAGGATAAGTCCTCTCCTTCATCAGTTATGTCTACACAGTCTTCTCTCGCCTACAGACCTCGTTAGTCAGATTTAAATCTACTTGTAGTTTAAAGGTGATGTATTCATATGAAAGTTTACAAAAGACTTGCAGGTCCATCTCTGCAGTGTTTATCACAACTCACTGTGGAACCTAATACAACAAAATACAATTTGTCATCGGAATTGATGAGAGGTCTAGGAAAGGTGACCTTAACCAGTGAGATGACTCACACTATACACCAACACAGGCCACTATGCTTTCCCCTTCAGAGCTATGTGACAATGCTTTTCCTAGTAATTTATTTTACAAATATGGCACGTACACACCTAACTAGAATAGAACACACCTATGAGCCATGAGCTCATGCTGCAACACATTACTACATAATCAAATATGAGAGGGGGGGAATCCATTACTGGCATCAGTTCCAGTACTAAAGTGTTCAGTGCTGTGTTCATGCTGGTTCAGTTTGCTAAGCACACTGAACCAGGATGCTCAGCCACCAGCACCACAGACAGCAATATTAAGTGGTTTTCCTAATCACTGGCCCCCTTCACAAAGATTATTTACGTGAAATGATGTACCTATATCAAGTGTGCCGTAATGACATGATAGTCTGCATTTCATATCAGACATAACCCAAGCTCTACAAGCACCCAGGCAATTCACTATGTAATTGTCTCAGCTTCAGTTTCACTACCATCGTGCTTACAATTTTATCACCTAAGCCTCCTTTAACACAACCTCCTATGAGAATGGTCATCATTACAAAAGCACTTCTTATTTTTGCACATGTGCACTACACTGGTGATAAAAACAAACAAACAGGGTCACTGAATCAGCTGTGAAAATGATGGTAAATGCTGAATGGATTTGTTCTTATGTAGTGCTTTAATAGTCTGGCAACCACTAAAAGTGCTTTACAATGAATGCCTCACATTTACTGAGCCTTGTGGTGGGATACGAACCTGCAACACCTGACTCCCAGGTGCACATTCTGCTAATGATCCACTGCAGTTCTAAATGATGCCAATTCTGCTCCAAAACAGATTCATCAAAAATTCATTGTATTCAAAGGGAATGAAACTTGGTCCATACTTTTTAGAAGATGGTTGGTCAGAAAGTTTGAGTGATTGGCTTGACATTACTTTTGGAGATATGTATCTTTCCCTCATTACAACACCAGGCTACACAAAGAAACAACTGAAAGTCTAAAAATCTCTGGAAGCTTATAAGTAAGTACACTTCGAAGTTAAATATATCAGCATTACCATTTTCTATTGTTATAGATTCAAATAGAATATTTATTTCAACTAAAATTATATAAGGTCACTTTTATTCCAAGACATTCTAAAAAGAGTTTAGTAGTGCTGAGATCTAATTACATTAATTGATTTACCTTTGATTTAACTTGTTTCGACCCGTCCCATTTCCCTAACTATTGGCCTAGCCTAGGTTGGAAATATTAGAAATATTAGACTGTTCATATTTCAAATTCAAAATAGCCAAATAATCTCAAATCGAGAAAGGTCTTTGAATAATAAATTTGTAAACTTGCCATTAATTAAGTGAATTCCACAAACCCTCACATAAAATTCTGGAGCAGAGAAGAAATCTTTGCAATTAATAGCTGCCACCCAAAGTATCATTCTTTAATCTTTAAGGATCCTTTGGGAGCAGACTAAAACTAAAACTGGAGCCTATTGCTTGATGATTAGCCCACCCAATATTAATAATAATACAGCTGTTAATGACATTATCCTTTTTAAAAGTGAGAGAGAGTTTCCAAATCTACATGAAAAATCAGTATTATCTACGGCTCAATACTTTGCATTTGTGTTTGTGGTTCCTTTGCCCAACAGTGCCTCCAATTGATCACATGGGGCGGCGTAGCTCAGTGGGTAGAGCGATCGACTGGGAATCAATCGGAAGGTTACAGGGTCGATCCCCGGTCCTGCATACAGCATGTCGAGGTGTCCTTGAGCAAGACACTGAGCCCATAACAGCTCCCCAAGTGCCATATGTCGGCAGCTCACTGCTCCTATACAATAGGTTGGGTTAAAAATGCAGAGAAATCCAAATGTCCCCCTTGCGGGACTGATAAGGGAATCATTTATTTATTTATGACATGTTTAGTGACATCACTTTGATCATCCCTATGGTACAGTATAGTGTGGAGGCCTGTCAGGCAGGTGCCAAATGTTAGCCAGTGTCTAGGAATACAGTTTGCTTCCAGAAGTGGCCCTTGGGGGTTCTAGAACCTGAGCAGCAATGATCAGGAACCCCTTCAAAAGCTTACAGATAGATTACATTAGATATATCGTTGTTTTTTTAATAGCCACAATGGTGGAAGAATAAAAAGTGAAGGTGAACAAAGTTTAATCAAGCAAACTTCTTCTAACCTCTTAATGAATACAGAGCACTTGATTTAAAAAAAAGACACATTATAGAAAATTAACTAGGTTTCTGATAACCAAGGTATGAATTTGAATTTGCTTGCAGGGTGGAAGGATTTATGCTTGTTTGTTATTGCTGGTCATTAGCTAAAGCTGCATGTGAAGAAAACTCACCTACATTTGGCTGGGATTTATATAAGGCTTACTGCAGACCAGAGACTATTAATAAAAGGGCCTTCATTGCAGTTGAAGCTGTACATCTCAGATATTCTTAAAGTAAAAACAAACAAAGAAAAAAAACTAAACACACATTCTACTTTGAGGGCATAGAAGTCGCTTTTTTCTTCTTCAAGGCTTGTTTCTGTGGTAACATTAAGAGAGCAATTTAGTGCTTTTCCAAGCGGCTTGACATTTCCATGGCATGTCTAAAGTCCTTCTCATCTGTTTAAGGTTACAATCAGTTGAATCACTTAAACCTTTTTTACATTTTAGATGATTACAATTGACTTATATTAAGAGATGGAGACTATATTTATTATTAAAGAAAGGAGCAAAGGAAAGGAAAGCCACTTTTATTTGGTCATTGTATTCCTATAAGGAAATTTGTCCTCTGCCTTTAATGCATCCTATTGTATAGAAACAGTGGCCAGTTACAGTGCCCAGGGAGCAGTTAAGTCTGCGAAATATCAAAATTGAAAAAAAGAAAAATAATCAAAACACTAAAAGAGAGGAAATCATTGTCCTTCACTGGCATGTATCTCCACAGGAAAGTTTCTGAAGGTTCTTTTCAATTCTCAACATCAAACTGCCTGGGTAAAACAGGGAATTACCTTAACAGACATAGGTTGACTCATGAGCTATGCCATTCTTTGACATCCGTCTCCCCTTCTACACCTTCCATCTATTCACTAGCTCATAAAAACAGAAAATGACCAACAAAAGGAGCATGAAAAGGCCTCACCAAAGGTATCAATTCAATTCACATACATAAATCTTCAGATAAAATGTTCAATGGTGGTGGTATCCTGAGCTCACCCAAATGAAATAATTTTAATATAAAATGAATCATCACAATACCTGCCAAGATTCTTTTTAAAAATATCTTAACAAGACTTTGTCCAACTTGTTCAGGAAGGGGAAAAACAGTTTGTTCACTGAGGCGATATGGAATGGGTGCTAAATGTCTACTTCTGTGACTATCAGGGTAGATTGTATGCTGGAGGATCCTGAGGAGACGGGGCAGATGCCTGTTCAATTTTGACTGCCACAGGACAGATAAACTATAAATAACTTGCAATAATTCTGCTGCTATGTTCTACAAGAGAGAGCTAAGGAAAATTTGCAGCATCAACACTTGAGGACATAAAAATAACCTCATGTTCTAGCATTCAATATATACCAATCATTGTTACACATGTTTTAATAAAGCAGGGAAAATGAATTCCCTCTTTACTGGCTTTCAATTGTATTGCTCAATATGCACTTGGCGAAAGATGAGGAGTGAGTTGCAAAGCCTTTACAGGGACAACAATATTTTTATTCTTCTTCTATATCACTTATCTTCAACAGCTTCATTACTGTGTTTTGCAGCTGCTAGAGGAAGAGGTTCTGACTTGTTTTTTTTTCCCCATGGATTTAAGAAGAGATACACATGAATGTTATGAACGAACTAATGTTAATTTTACACTTTAGACACCCATTCTGAGCTCTGCACTTAAACTAGACACACATAAATGGTAATATGTAGCCTGATCATTTCCTTTAAAGCTAGAGTAAAGGACTTTTACCCTTATGAAAAGAGAGCCGTTTTATTTGGTCATTTTATTCTTTAAATGAAATGTGTTCTCTACATTTAACCCATTCTACTGTATAGGAGCAGTTGGGGGCTCAGTGTCTTAATCAAGGACACTTCAACATGCTCTCTAACGGAACCAGAGATCAAACCACCAATCTCCTGATTACTAGTTGACTTACTCTACCTCCTGAGATATGCTGCCACATATCAATGAATGTATGTGACATTCAAGGCTTTGCCAAAATGATTTCGCACAATTAAGCCAATAACTGCCAGCTAAATCTCTGTATTTCACAGTGGACCGGTTTCAAATTTTATGTCCGAGGTGAAATTCCAGTGCAGACACATTACTGGTGATTGTGATACTTTTTATGTCCACCAGCAATGATTTATTTATCAAAGCAGAGCTTCTATGTGACAAATACATTTGTTTCCCTCGGATTGGCTTGCCTTCAGTGCTTTCTGCCAGAAAGCTTACAGGCCTACAATAACTGATTTAAAAACCATAGGACTTTTTTAGTACCTGTTTTACCAGAGATAAAAGAAACTAGAAAAAGAGCAATAAAGCATTTGAAAGTGAGGATAAAGGCAGTTTGAGTGGTTGCTAGACTAGAAAAGCACTATATCAATACGAGTTCATTTACCATTTACATCGAAAATCATTGGTTATACTTATTCTTTGGAGAGCACTGAAAGAAGAGAAATACTTTCACTGCCAGAGGGGGGGAGCAAATCTTCTGCAATGCAGGCTTAACTGTATTTAATATAATTTTGCTTTAATTTGGAATACTAAAAAAGTAATCCTTTGATGTATTCTCTCAAATAGAGAGAACTAAAATTTTTCATCTGATAAAAAGATACTTGTTTTGACTAGCTGTTTTACTGGAGTTTGTAATTATGAACACCCTTTTGTTCTATTAAACTGTTGCATGGCTTTATATTGGTAACCAACATTGTATCTTTTACCCAAACTGAGGGCGTACAGGTGGGTAACAACATTGTAAAAGCTGCAGTGAATTTTAAATTGTTCCTTTCTGTGTCTCAGACAGGACAAGAAATTAAATCTCTCTCCTGGGTTCTAGAGCAAAGCAATCTAAGGAACCCAAATCTTTAGATCATGAATGAAGCATAGATTTATGCACCTAAGGGCCCAGGTCAGATTTGAACCTGGGCTGCTGCGGTAAGGACTCAGCCTTATATGGTACGTGTTCTACCAGGTGAACCGCTGAGGCACCCTCAGATGAAACATAGATGGCGCAGGACCAAGGCTGTGACACTAAACTGCTAATAACATTGCTTGGTCCAACCAAATGCTCATTCAGGATTGTGCTAGTTGTGCTGCAACCAGAGGCAGAGAAATACTGGATCCCACAATACCTTGGCTGCTGGCAGCCAAGCTGAAAACAAGCAGAATAAGATGATTGATCACTTCAGAAATTGAAAACGATGCACCAGCATGCTGACAAGTGCTAAAACTCTCCCTCAGAAAGGTGTTCAAATACTGATGGGAGCCAATGCTATAGAATCAGGGAGTAAGCAGAGGTCCCCAGAGTTAGTGACATTCTCTACATACAACATTGTTACAATTACAGAACTTGCAGCTCTCCAATAGGCAGGGAAATTTAAAAAAACATTTAACATAACTCATGTAAAAATGATAATCATAAACTATATTAAGATGAGGAAGACACCAAACACACAAGCACTTTAAAAGGCTAGAGTGGAATAGACTGTAGTTAAATTCCTTGCTTGGTATATAGCAGTGTTTCTGAGGGCTGGGTAAAGATGTAAGATAGTTTTAAATAGGGAATTCATAAATACTTACAGTGGTTCATTCTGGTAGTCACAGAGGGGACAAATAAAATAAAAATCATCTGTCCCACTGCCAGACAATTTTATAGAAATCCTGCTAAGTCCTGCAAATGCACATCAGCAGCATCAGTACATGACAGCACCAATTAGAGATGGGTAGGAGTTTTACCGCCTTCCTTTCCTCTGAAACTAGAAGCTCAGGTGTAAAGTTCTAAAAAAAAACACACCCGTCAGAGAAAAGATAGGCGGCTACACTGTGAAGGTCCCTGTGCCCCACATGACTCTGTGCTTTCTCTCGACATCTTTATCACTATTTCACCCTACTCTGTCTCACTCTCTCCTAGCCTACAAGCTCATGGGATGGAAGCAAATGCTCTCTAGCTTGGCAGCGATCTGTGTGGGATCTGCAGTTCCGCTACAGCACGGGAACTCCTCTGTGCTAGTGAACATCTATCCGCAGTGTAAACTGCTGTACTGGACTTAACCCTTGCATCTCCGTGGAGACCAAGAGCAGAATCTATTAAGTTGCACCGCATGTGGGAGACATTACAATTACAGCCCCTCCTCTCCAGGTGTGCTGCATTAGATGCATACATTAGGGCCCCACATTCTAATACGGTGTAAACATCATTGACTAAAAACACTGACAACTAACCAAAATGAAATTATTAGAATTACCGAGCTGAGATTTTTTGATCATAGACTTTGCCTGACAATAAAACCCCAACCTGACACAAGATTAACCTTGTGTTTGAGAGAGAGGTCTGTTTTACTATCACTGCTACTAATACAACTAGAAGATTGTGATGTGAAAATTATCTCTTGTATTCGACTAGACTAAGGTAATGGATCTAATGTCAATTTCTGTAGGTTTGTGCATGATAAGAGAACAGAGAGAGGCCCGTTTTACATGTCACCATTAGTCCTCACGTTCTGTGGGTGGACACTGACTTGGATGGAGCACGGGAGAGTAAGGCTGGATGCCATTCCTGACGCCCCGCAGTGAATTTGAACCCATTGCCTCTGGCTTATCAGTTCCTGAAGCAAGTGCGCTGACCACTGAGCTACCAAAACAATTGACCTTATGTTTAAAAATCTAAAATTTAGGTGTTACAAAAACAATATTCACCAGTCCACTCTCCAAGCTTTATGCAGGGCATCAATAGGGCCCTCAAACGTGAAGGATTACAACTAAAAGCAAGCAATCATATTTGAACTGTATTTCAAACAGCCCCCTAAAATAATATTTTTTAAAAATTCAATAACTCTAGGCAGGCAGCTAAATCAAGAATACAACAAAATGAGGGAAGAACAGCATAGTGTGGTCAATGGCACATTTTACCTTCGAGTCATAAAGCTTCATATTGTATAGCAGACAAATATTTGAGTGCTAACCAAACAGCCTAGTGACTTGAATTTTCCATTCGCCCAGTGGGTATTACCAGATATTCATGACTTTTGGGGTGGCATAGCTCAGTGGGTAGAGCGGTCAGCTGGCAATCAGAAGGTTACAGGATTGATCCCCGGTCCTGCGTATAGCATGTCAAAGCGTCCTTGAGCAAGACACTTAACCCCTAATTGTTCACTTGATGTACGTCACTCTGGATAAGAACGTGTGCTAAATGCCTGTAATGTGTGTTTTTACTTATGAGCCTGTGGCCCACATTTTTATTTGCCCTAAGTTATGCATTTAGGATTAGTAAATGTCAAATCTATCAATTTGTCATTTCATGTCATTTCATGGTCAACCCCTTATCCAATGTCGAGTTGTAGATCTACTGGTGCCTATCCCAGGATTATTTGGGTGGAAGACAGAAAAAAATACCCTGGACAGGTCACTCGTTCATCCCAGGCCAGGTATGGGGGATTTAGGCTGGATGCCCTTCCTGATACCCCGCATTGGGTTTGAACCCTCAGTCTCTACCCCGTTAGTTCGAAAAGCACGCATTCTACCTGAGCTACTGTGGCCCCTTCAATTAGTTCGATCAATCAAATCTCTCAATTTGCTTTAGCCAAATAAAGAGGATATTCCTTTTAAGACACATAATAACTTAGGCATAAGCCTAAACATTAATACTGGTATAACAAATCAAAAATTAATCAAATGACAACTCAAGCACAAACACTGTACATTAAAATCAGCATCACACATTTACTCATCTTATAAATCAATCAAGCGACATTCAAATGAGGTAATAAGGAGGTCATTTGGTGTATTTGCATTTGTTTTTCCTATTCAAGTAATTGCACCCCTACCAGATATTTATATTGCATTAACAGCAAACATATCTTAAAGTTGTATAAATATGTGCAATTTTGACTATTTTGTAGCCTATAGATGATTTCAAATTTTGCTTTATGGCAATCTGTGGGCAATAGGTTAACCTCTGCAATCTCCAACAGTATGTGGGTACAGTCTCCAACTACTAAACCACTGTCCAAAAAAAGTGGTCCATGTTTACTACCACTGCATGCAGCAAATCATTAAAAATATCAAATACATTTTTATCACATTAGGGAGAGCAAGGCAAAAAACTTCCAGGCATCATTTTAGCAATGTAAATTATTATACAAGCATAGTGGTGAATAAAGCTGGCTGTCTTATTGCCAAGGGTGCCACAAGAACTTACACGCCTTCTTACAAGATGTGATGATGGGCCCTCAACCTATATGGATCTTATCAGTACACTTTCATGGGAGCCTTGTAGACACCCCCGCCAAAAAAAAGAAAAACCTTTATTATTTATTTCTTTTACTGCTCAACCCCTTCTTCTCTTTCACTGCACCTCTGTCCTTAAGTCATGTAAGCATTCTAGCTGCAGCCCATCTCATGACAGATGTACAGTGAGTGTTTAGAATATATGTTCAGGGAACAATGATACCATCCATTCGGATGGATGGACAATGATACCCATAATTTAATTTCAAAATAAACTGAAACCCACTTTGTTCAGGGGTTGAAAAAGGTCTGATCATTGCTCTTTCCATAACTACAGAATAAAGAATCCATCCATTCATTGTCGACCACTTATCTGAAATCGTGTTGTGGTATAATATACCTATCCCAGCAGTCATTGGGCAAAAGGCACGGAAACACCTTGGACAGGTTGCCATATGTTTCATAAAGAACAATAACCAATTTATGTATAAAACTCACGACATAAAAAATAAGAGGATATCCTGAGCTCGATCAGATAGAAAGAAACTTTCCAAAATCTCAGTTTGTGAAATGCCAGAACTCACAGATAAGTGCCCCAGTCTAAAAAGTAGCCATCCATCTATCCATCACCAACCGCTTATCCGAAGCCAGGTCACGTATCCTACTTCAAAATATAGTTCATTTATATAAGTAATTAACACTGCTTTGCCATCATTGTAGAATATGGATGTAAATTAACAATAAACATTAAAGTTAATCTCATCCAACAGGTCTTCAGCCTGATGATTCAACAAGCCTTCAGAGATCTACAGACCACTGGTGAGGGGATGAATTAAATTTTTATCCCCGATAGCATATCCTGAGTGCTGACAGATAACACGCATACCTTCTGCTCTCCAGTCTCAAAATGAATCATTGATGCATCACTCAGAGGAGCCATGTAAATTTATCAGGTTAATGAAATTCAAGTGCTGCTTTATGTTTTTTTTTTTACATTTTCCAGAATTAACCCAGTGAGGATTTATTTTTACTCTCTATATTTCTCTTTTTCAAACATTTTATGTTCAGTGGAATATTGTCACGATCACAAAGCCCTGACTTTACCAGGTCTTATTGATTGCAATATTAGCCATTAAGGAATTGAAGGTTCTACTAGTTCTGATTGCATAGAATATCAAAAATGTATAGGAAAACAAGAAAAGATAGAAAAGGAGAGAAAAAACAAGATTCTGAAGGAAAACAAGATCCTTTGAATGTGAGGCAAGAGAACAGATTATTCTTAATTGTGTTGATATATTTGAAAACTGATTAGGCAGACTGATTAATCGCGGTTATGAATGAACCTCCTGCAATATTTTCCTGGATATCCTTCAAAGGCTATTTTTCAGGGAATCATACATTGTGTACTGCTAGGCCATCACTGACCAGCATCCAGAGAGCAAAAACACAAATAGATTCTATTAGCTACTAAACTTAAAAGATGATGAAAGCAGGCAAACACATGGGGATTAAGAA
>OMLC01002388.1:0-15611 GCA_900302585.1 Regalecus glesne
GGAGGCCATCTACGTGAAGAGGGAACGACCGTCTTTGAATAGGGGAGGTGGCCCGAGAGTACACCTATCGGCGTCTTACAATGCCGTGATCGCGAACATTTCCCAATCCTATGTGAATGGTGCCCTTTGTCACTGAATGTGCAGTTGATCACCCACATTGCATGTGAAACCAGCCTATTGTTGTGTGGCATCAAGGTACCGTTTATAAGGAGGGGGATGTTTGCCTTCAGCTCAGACTGAAGAAGTCACCTGGTGAGTGACGAAACGTTTCTGAAATAAACTTCTGATCCAGCTGAACAGATTCACCTCTTTTTGTGATTTCCCTACCTGGATTATTGAGCATGCATCAAGACAAGAGTTTGGAGGGAATTAAGAATGGATGCCCTGCCTGACGACCCGCAATAGGCTTGAATCCTACCACTGACTCTTCATAGTTCCCAAAGCAAGCGCTGTAACCACTCGACTACCGCAGCCCCAAAAGATAAGCGTTTATTCCAAAGCATAAAATGTTACAATGTGCAAAAATGTGATTACGCTCCGTTTTTAACGTTATTCAATGTTCAAATTAAGAATTACATGAGTTTGAAACTGTAAAATATATATAGACATGCATGTCAAAAATCTGAATCAAATGATTCAGTTCATGGCAACTGCAATGCACCCCACATTATAATGAAAATAAGTGTAAAAAATCTGAGATATGAAACACACCTCTGAAAAAACAAGACAAAAATGCAACCATTCAGCACAATGTGAGATCTAATAAAGATAACTTCCTGTGTAAAAATAATCGTTATGTTCTTAAAAAGCAACATAATTTCCAGAGAGCAGGATCTCCATCCATGAGTGGCATTAGTGGTGCAGAATTTTGATGTCCGTTTGCACAGATTGAAAACAAAACACCTGTAATGTCATGCTGCAGATAGATCAGTAGTTCCTCATCATATTGTCATATAAATGTTTACAGATTTTGTGTTTTTGAAAACAGTTAAAAATTATCCAAAGTACTTACTCTATTATGATATGTACATTTATAGGATTTTTTTTTAATATTACATACACAATACCAGTCATGGTACCACACTGCTGAGTGGTCCTATCTGTTTTCTTTCCTCAAGCTATAATGAAAATACAGAGATCTATATACTCTCCCAATCTTCACATAAATCATCAAGTCAATAAATTTTTGCGTCGGTCCTGAACATGTTGAAGGGATACGTTAGAAAAAAAATGCATAGTTTGGGCTCACCATAATACAGCTCCTTTAATTAACCTTACTTAATACCATAATGTTCTTTACAACTGCAACCAACCTAACTCTTAAAATTTCTTCTCAATGTTGATGTCATATGTATCATATCCTATGTCATATGATATCAGATGTCATCATCTATGAATGGGATGTCCAGATCATCAAAGCTTCCATTCACACTTTGGCAGGTAGGTTGCGGCTTGTTGGATGTCTTGGGGGAACTTGGGGACCTGTTTTGGCTGAGGTCAAGGCACAGTGATTGGGATTGAACATTACCATCATATGTCTGACCCATCAAATTTCGAATTTTCTGTGCTAAGTCAGGGGGTTTAGGTGGGCAGTAGGGCCTCTGGTTTTGGAGTCGCATGGCCACTTTTCCTGATGGAGAAACTTCAGATTAGAAACATATTATATCCCCTCATAGTGCATAGTGGTGGATATTGCTACACAGTGTTTTATGTGTTTGCATGAACAACTCAACGTGACCACTGACAAAAAAGAAAAGGAGACAGCTTGGTATCGCTCTGTCTTCATAAATCTAAAGGAAGTTGAAAATGTCATACCTCTCTACTGACCTTCCAAGTCCAGGGTCCCTATGCAGTCCTCAAGAAGGCTGTCTGAGCTCATAGATGATTCAGAGTCCAGGTTGTCATTATCAGAGTTCTCTTGCTCCAGCTCAGGCAACCTATAGGCCAAGTCCTCCCTGGGTGTAACATACCAAGGCAACATCATCTTACTACTATAACTAGTACTAGTAGTACTGCTGCTGCTGCTGCTACTACTACTACTACAGAAGCACAAGAAATCTATTGCCTTCAGTTTTAAAGAATTGGTACTGGAAAAAAAACAGGTTCAACTTACTTCTCCTCCTTGATGGACTTGATTCTTTCAATAAGCGTCTCAGTTTCGTTGTCGAAGCCAATTATCTCAGGGACATTCAGGTCTGATGAACTTTCTACCACCTATAGAGAAAACAGAGCTGTGTCTTAGGTGTCTTTTTTTCCAGTTATTCATAGCTCCAGACCTCAGCAAAATAGTATAAAAAATCTTGGTTTTGGCTGCTCTGGTTAGCAATAATCACAGCAGATCATCAATGTCCATCTCTCTGTCTTATGCATCTTTCTCTCAAACACCACCCACCTACATGTTCTCCCTCACCATATCCTTCAATCTACTCTTTGGTCTTCTTCTTTTCCTCTTGCCGGGCAGCTCAATATTCAGCATACTTCTCTCAATATACTCAGTATCTCTCCTTCTCACATGTCCAAACCATCTCAATCTTGCCTCTCTTGTTTTTTTTTCCAAATTGTCCAACCTGAGCTATCCCTCTAATAATAATACAATAATATACAAAACTAAAATCCAACTGATGCACCAGACACAATAACTACACTCAGAGGGGAGGGGACAGGATCACAAGCTCCCATCTTCCTCAGATAAGTTCAACTTATGACTCACATTCATGTTAATATAATACAAGATAAAAAATAAAAGGCTGCCAAACCTTATGATATTTCATAGAACCTTGCAAAGTAAATCTAAGGTGCTCTAATTTAAGAAGTGCCATCACCTCCTCTACCCAGCGTTTATGAGATAGTTGAGCTACCTTTATCCAATTAAATAAGACCTGTCTCCTCACCAGCAATGATGGGGAAGATATTACTTTCCTTTGATTCACTGTCAATATTTTTGCACTTAGTATTACCCTGAAGATGGCTGTCGGAAGACGGGGCTCTATATCTCTATTGCAAATACATGAAAAAATCTTTAAAATGTCCACCCAGAACCCCTCCAGTTTAGGGCAAAAGCAGAATATGTGACCTGTTACCTGGTACCCATTTGCACATAGGGCAGGCTGGGTCAGTGTTGTGTATTGCACATTCACAACATGCTTCAAATGAACACAGGAGTAAACTTAACGATGGTCTTTACTGGATTTTTCAGTGGGACGTTACAATCCATTCTAATGAATGGATTGTAACTCTGCCGAAGCACAACTGCTAAATTCTTCTGTATCAAGGCGCTGCTCAGGACTACCGCAAAGATATGCGCATAACATAAAAGTATTCGCAATAACAAACTAAAAGTAGTTTCCATAATCATTATTTATGTTAACATGACATTTCCTCCTTTGCAGCATTGGTGTGCATCTTTTATAACAAACAAATCATATCCATATCTATCTAATTGGAAAACTCATAACCTCTTAGTGGTAATTAACCCAAAGCTAGTACATGGGTCTTACACAACTCTATATCACACATTTGTGCTGAACACTCAAAACACTAGCATAAACACACATTACTCACACAATTTGACAATTCCTGTCTGAGGAGGACAGTGAGCTCTTTCAGGATAGCATCTCTTTTGAGGCTCAGGTTCCTGAACAGCAACCTTGAGGACATCCACACTATCAGGTGTGGGGTTGTAATCATCAGGAGGAGTCTCTAAAACTGGGAACATGAATCAGAGTCCTCATGAACCGGAGCGTCATCCTCTGTGTTCTTGCAGTGCATGATAAGTTGTTGCATCTATCAGTTGATTGACATGACGTTGCCAGATGACATCACATCCAATCCTCGCTGTGTTTGTGAGATGCTCTGTCTTTGACAAGATCTCACCACGCTGCCATTCATGTTTTGACTTGCGGTAATCCCTTGTCAACACTTGTTGTCCAATTACAAAATTTCTGACGTGACGTGGTGCAGCTTTGATAGACTGTTTCTGCGTCAAATCTCTGCAAAGGTCAGGTTTAAGTATATCTAGACATGACCTTAGTTGCCTTCCCATGAAAAGTAAAGCGGGAGCTTGACCAGTTGTAGCATGGTCAGTATTTCTGTATGCATGTAGAAACTTTGCCATCTTCTCTGGCAGTGGCATCAGGGCATTTCCCATAGTTTTCATCGACTGCTTAAACAACTGGACAAAGTGCTCAGCAAGCCGTTTGTGGCAGGATGGTAAGGTACAGCAGTAGTATGCTTGATTCAATTTTCCGGACAAATTATTGGAACTCTTCTGATGTAAGTTGACTATCATTGTCACTGATGAGTCGCTCAGGCAATCCTCCTCTAGTGAAGAATGTGCGAAGCACTTCAATTGTCTCTGTAGATGTAACATTTTGACTATAAAACTTCTGGCTACTTTGATGATGCATCAACAACAGCAAGAAACATTCTGTCTGGAAATGGCCCTGCATAGTCTATGAGGATCCTTTGCCATGGAGCAGTTGGCCACTCACACCTGTGGACAGGGGCAAGTGGAGGCTGATTTTGTGTCATTTGACATCCAGACTATGTTTTGGACAAGTCCTCAATCTGATGATCAATGCCTGGCCACCATACGTAACTCCTGGCAAGGCTCTTCATCTTTACAACCCCCATGTGTCCCCCATGAAGTTCTTCAAGGACTCTGGAGTGCAGATTGTGTGGCACTAGGACTCTGGCGCCCCACATGATGTACCCGTGACACACAGATAGCTGTTCACGTTGACTGAGGTATTCGGGTAAGCCCACTGTGTTTATGGCAGGTCACCCCTTTACTGTAAGCTCAAGGACCTTAGCCAGAGTTTGATCTCTACTGGTCTCTGGTTTGATCTGTGCAATTTTGACGGGTAAGTTCCCCATGTGGGTCAAATGAAACCTCTCTGCTGGATCTGAAGATGTACTATCCTGTTTCACATGGCAATCTTGAGAGTCCATCACCATTTCCATGCTGTGTCATTCCCTTGTATTCAATCACATAGTCATGTCCACCTAGAAACAATGCCCATCTTTGTAAGCGTGTTGCTGTCATTGCCAGGATAGATTTTCTTGGGTTAAAAAGGGCCACTAGGGGTTGGTGGTCAGTAATCAATGTGAAGCATTACCCATACAAATATGGGTTGAGTTTATTCACCCCCCAAACAAGGCTCAATCCCTCTCCATCAATCTGTGCATAATTCTTTTCTGCAGCACTTAAAGACCGAGAGGCAAAGACTATAGGACATTCAGGATTGTCTGGCATTTTGTGGGAAAGACATGCGCCAATGCCATGTGCCAATGGATCACATGCCAAGCAAAGCAATAGTTCCGGGTTGTAGTGAGTTGAGACTTTTTCTGATGTTATCGGTTCGTTTTTGCAGTCTTCAATGCACCATTCATAGTGTGTTGTCCATTTCCAGGTTGCCTTTGCTTGCAAAAGGTTGTGCAGTTCCAAAAAGGAGTAAACCTGGGTGGCATTAAAGTGCTTCAGTGCTTTCAGTACAGCGTCAATTTTGTCCTGTGATTTGTGGAGGCTTTCTTTATCAATCATATGCCCACAGTACTCAATGGAGCCTTTGAAATGTCCCATTTGTCCTTATTGCCTCTCAATCCACTTTCAGCTAGTCTAGTTAGGACTCACAAAAGAGGTGAATTTGTTCAGCTGGATCAGAGGTTATTTTTGAAACGTTTCGTCACTCACCGTTTCAAAAATAACAAACGTTAACAAACGTTTCAAAAATAACCTCTGATCCAGCTGAACAAATTCACCTCTTTTGTGATTTCCCTACCTGGATTATTGAGCATGCATCAAGACATCTAGTTAGGACTGCTTCCAGATTATCAAGATGAGAGCAATCGTCCTGGCCTATCACAATGATATCGTCTAGATAGCACTGTGTGCCGGCAATGCCCTGTAGGACCTGATCAATAGCACGCTGCCACACTGCAGAAGACTAAAGACTATGGTTAACTTTGCCCAGGTGTTTAATTGATGTATGTTGTGAAAGGGCAATACACAACAGAATTGGCAACGAGGGTGGGATGTTAAGGAAGACATCTCGTGTGTGGAGGCTTTAATGGAAGCTTTCCGTCGGCAAGTCAACCTTGTTTACTTCTTTGCTAGCAAGATGGCTCACCCTCTACAACAGTGAAAGCAGTGGAGTGAGTGGAACCACGGCGTGAGTAACTTACAAGTAAATAAGGAGAGGAAAAGAGACTGAAATTAAAACAAAATCATGGCTGTTTCTATCAGAGGAGTGGGTGCATGTGATAGTAGTCTGGAGGAATGGGATACTTATATTGAGAGACTGGAACAATATTGCTTTGCTAACCGTATTGAAAACGACTGGAAAGTGGCGGTATTGCTAAGTGTAATGGGTGCAAAGACCTACAACCTGCGAAGGAGTTAATCAGCACCACAGAAGCCCGCACAGAAATAGTTTAAGGACATAACGAAATTGGTACTTTAACCCGAAACCACTCGTCATTGCATAGAGATTCAGATGCCATAACTGTAACCAGTAAAATAACCAGTCAATATCGAACTGCATGGTGGAGTTTAGGAAGTTAGCAGAACATTGCAAATTTGACGCGAGGTTGTCCGAGGCCTTAGAGATAGCCTAGTGTACGGCATGCATGATGAAAGCCTCCAGAGACGGCTCCTGACTGAAAAAGACTTGACATTAGCAGGGGCATTAAAAATTGCGGTAGCAATGGGAACTCCATCAAAGGATGCTATGCTATTGCAAAGGAAAGTTTCAAATGAGTGCACTGTCAACGAGTTTACAGCTAAGCGCCCAGTGAAAAGAGCTGTATGCTATAGATGTGGAAAAGACTCCCATGACCAAGCAGACTATTGGTTTCGTGATAAAAGACTGTAGACTGTGCAAACGGAAAGGACACATCCAGCGAATGAGGGATGGCACAGATAAAGGAAAAAGGGGAAAATGGGTGCACAATATCAATGACATAGACACAAGTGGATCAAGCTCGGATGTGAAGACAGCTCTGGCGCACATAGAACTCCACTCTAGGACAGACAGGAACGGACAAATAGTACCTTAACCCTATGCACTTGTTTTACGTCGCTCTGGATAAGAGCGTCTGCTAAATCCCTGTAATTTAATGTAATATGGGTGACCCAAGAGATTGAAGGAAAACCATTAAGATGGAACTGGATATTGGGTATGCGCTCTCACTCATATCACTAAAGGATTACAAAGAAAAGTTTGCAAATCTGAAACTGAAACATACACCAGTGTTACTGAAAACATATACAGGAGAAATGGTGGCGCCAACAGGAAAAAATCAAAGTGAAGTTGAAATATGAAAGCAAAAAGAAAATTCTGGATTTGTATGTGCTACCACGAGGGCGTGTATTATTATTCTGACGTAATTGGCAACAAATGATTCAGCTCAACTGGGAGTCCATTAAGCCAATGCAGGTCAGCTCGAATAGAAGGAGTGCAGCTACACAGGAAAAGTTTAACCTTCTACTGCAGCGCGCAGCGGCAGCGTTTCAAGACGGCATTGGAACCCTTAAACAGATTAAAGCACACCTCACAGTGGATGCACCGCCCAAGTTCTTCAAAGCTCGTCTTGTCCTTTGTGTTGCAGCCTAAAGTTGAGGCAGAACTGAAAAGACTCGAAGACCAGGGCATTCTGTCCAAAGTTGAATGGTCAGACTGGGCAATACCAATTGTTGCCGTAGTGAAGAAAAATGGTGCAATGAGGCTATGCGGTGACTTCAAAGTGACAGTCAATCCGGTTTTACATGCTGACCAGTAACCATTGCCGCGCATAGATGACATTTTTGCATCGCAAGCCGGTGGGCAATATTTTTCAAAGATTGACTTGCTCAAGCTTACCTGTGAATGGAAATGGATGTAGCATCAAAGAAGTACCTCATAATTAATACCCCATAAGGCCTTTTTCAGAACAATAGGCTAGTGTTTGGGGTTGCATCTGCCCCTGCAGTGTGGCAGCGTGCTATTGAGCAGGTCCTACAGGGCGTTGCCGGCACGCAGTGCTACTTGGATGATACGATTGTAACAGGCCAGGACGATTGCTCTCATTTTGCTAATCTGGAAGCAGTCCTAACAAGATTAGCTGAATGTGGACTGAGAGCCAATAAGGACAAATATGATTTTTTCAAAGACTCCACTGAGTACTGAAAGAAAGAAAGAAAGGAAAGGATTCCCTTATCAGTCCCGCAAGGGGAAATTTGGATTTCTCTGCATTTTTGACCCAACCTATTATATAGGAGCAGTGAGCTGCCAACATATGGCGCTCGGGGAGCAGTTAGGGGTTCAGTGTCTTGCTCAAGGACACCTCGACACACTTTCTGCAGGACCGGAGATCGAACCTGCAACCTTCCGATTGCTATACGACCGCTCTACCCACTGAGCTATGCCGCCCCTGTGGGCATATAATTGATAAAGAAGGCCTCCACAAGTCACAGGACAAAATTGACGCTGTACTGAAAGCACCTAAGCCCTGTAATGTAACCCAAGTTCGCTCATTCTTGGGACTGATAAATTATCACAAATTTTTACCAAACCTGTTGATGGTTCTCCAACTGTTACAAAACCTTCTGCAAACAAAGACAACCTGGAAATGGACTACACACTGTGACTCGGAATTCAAGACTGCAAAGGAACTGATAGCGTCTAAAAAGGTCTTAACTCACTACAACCCAGACTTACCGCTTCGTTTAGTGTGCGATAAATCGCTATATGGCATCGGTGCTGTCCTCTCCCACAAAATACCAGATGGCTCAGAACGTTCTATAGCCTTCGCCTCTAGGTCCTTAAGTGCTGCGGAAAAGAATTATGCACAGATTGATAGTGATATAGCCTTGTTTGGGGGTTGAAGAAATTCAACCAATATTTGTATGGGAAATGCATCACATTGATTACAGACCACCAACCCCTAGTGGCCGTTTTTAACCCAAGAAAATTATTCCGGCGATGACTGAGCACGCTTACAAAGATGGGCATTGTACAGGCAGATTCTAGTTAGCAGTAGGCTATGGTTTTACTCCGGTCCGAGTCCCAAACTCTGTTGTTCTTAAAAAATCCAATGGAATCCAAGTTATGAAAAACAAAAATAAATTTATTTACAAACTGTCACTAATCCACAAGAACATTCAAAACCGTTTACGACAGGCTACGGGTAAGAAACCGTGTCGCCCCACTGCTGCTCAACTCTGTACTGACTCTGTCACTGAAAACTCTTAACTGACGGGAGAGCTCAGCAGCAGCTCTTAAAGGTACAGCGTCACTAAATAAACACAAACCAAGCAGTGTATTCCAGTTCTATGGTTAACCTAAACACATTCAATTAGCATCAATCCAAAATTATTACTAATAAATATGCAAATTTGAGATCCAAATTACAACATAAACAATATAAGTCTACTAAATGAATAATTATCATTGCCCCATACAGGCATTGTTCTTAATTTGACATAACTACGTGATTGAGTACAAGGGAACGACACCGCATGGAAATGCTGATGGATTCCCACGATTGCCATGTGAAACAGGACAATATATCATTAATATATATATAATGAATATATCATATACATCATATTCAGATCCAGCAGAGATGTTTTATTTGACCCACATGAAGACCCGTGAACCTGTGAACAGCGTACAGATCAAACAAGATACCGGAAGAGATCCAACTATATCTAAGGTCCTTGAGCTCACAGTAGAGGGCTGGCCTGCCATAAACGGTGTGCTTACCTGAATACTTCAGTAGACGTGAACAGCTATCTGTGTGTCACGGCTGCATCATGTGGGGCACCAGAGTCATAGTGCCACCCAAGCTGCACTCCAGAATCCTCGAAAACATTCATGAGGGACACATGGAGGTTGTAAAGATGAAGAGCCTTGCCAGTAGTTACATATGGTGGCCAGGCATTGATTACCAGATTGAAGACATAGCCAAGACATGCTCTTGATGTCCAGTGACACAAAAGCAGCCTCCACTAGCCCCTGTCCACAGCTGGCAGTGGCCTACTGCTCCGTGGCAAAGGATCCACGTAGACTATGCAGGGCCATTTCTTGACCGATTGTTTCTTGTTGTTGTTGACGTGTATTGAAAGTGGCCACACATTTTCATAGTGAAATTCATTTTTCAAGATGGTGCTCCGCAAGGGCAGCAGCCAGTTACAGCAGTTCTCGCTCACTGTAGTTTTTTTTCTCTTTTTTCTCTTTTTCTTTGTTGTGTTACTAATTATTATTTTTCAACTATTTTTTTACTACTACTAATTCTTTACTTTCCATCAACATGGTACGAAAGCTAACGTGTTTGCCTTGGCCATTCTCATATTTTTTGCCCTGTTTGCGACCGCGGCTGGAGAACCCATGCCCAGCCACCCCAGCCATGGCCCTATCGTCTACAGTAGGGACCAGTTGCTAGCGCTCCGTAACACAAAGTTGCTGCCCGAGGAGAAACTTGTGGTTACAGGCACAAGATCCTCAGGCCCTTGTTCTTCTCTCCAGGGACTTTAACCACACTCCACCGTCCTCCATTCTGCCCACCCTACAGCAGTACGTCACATGCACCACTAGAGACAATAAAATATTGGATTTATTTTATGCCAATGCTAAACAGGCTCATACCTTATCACCCCCCCCTGCCTCTGGGAAGATCTGACCACAACCTGGTTCATCGCCTACCCGTGTACAATCCTCTCGTACTAAGGCAACCAGCTGTGTCCCGCACAGTGATGGGTTAGTCCGATGAGACTGACGAGGCTCTGAAGGAGTTTTTTGAGACACCTGTGTGGGAGGAACTATATGGCGGCCATTGGGGAGGACATCAACAGCCTTACTGAGTGTATTACCGATTACTTTAATCTGTGTGGAAAACGCTGTACCCACTAGGACGTACAGTGTTTTTCAAACAACAAACCACGGATAGATCCCGATTTAAAGGCTCTCCTTATTAAGGAGAAGAAGAGAGCCTTTAGGTCAGGAAATAAGGAGGAGCTGAGGGCTGTGCAGAAGAAGCTGAGGAGGAAGATCAGAGATGGCAAGAATGGCTAAAAGATGAAGATGGAGGAACAACTGCAGCAAAACAACATCAGAGGAGTTTGGAAATACCTGAAAAACACCTCTGGCACAAAGGCTCAAAGTCCCAGACTGTGGGGGACCAAAAGAGAGTGAACGATCTGAATCTATTCTTCACTAAATTTGACCAGACACCAGTCCCTCCCCCGCCCCAGTCCTCAATGCTGCAATCACCCTCATCTGCATGTCCATTGCATCGCTCCAGCCCTACCTCGCTTCCTGCAATGACCAGCTCACAGTCACCCCCCTCTGCTCATCTCATCATCCCAAACCTTCCACCTCCATCCATACCCTCCAGCACACAACCCTGCTCCAACCTGTCTCTCACAACACTCCAAGTGAGGAATCAGCTCAGGAGGATCAAGGCAGGGAAGTCTGCAGGTCCAGATGACATCAGCTCCAAGCTCCTGAAGTCCTGTGCAGATCAGCTGTGCAGGCCTTTGGAATACATGTTCAACCTGAGCCTGAAACTGGGGAGAGTGCCACTGCTTTGGAAAACATCTTGTGTGGTACCAGTGCCCAAGACTCCACACCCCAAGGATCTCAACAGCTACCGGCCGGTGGCACTAACATCACACATGATGAAGACCCTTGAGCGGCTGGTCCTTGGTCATCTCCTCCCCCTGGTGAGCCCAGTGATGGACTCACTTCAGTTTGCCTATCAACCTGGCATAGGAGTGGATGATGCTGTCTTCTTCCTCCAACACCGAGCTCTGTCTCATCTGGAGAAGCCTGGTAGCACTGTGAGGATCATGTTCTTTGAATTCTCCAGTGCTTTTAACACCATACAGCCTGTGCTTCGGGGGGACAAGCTGGAGCACACAGGGGTGGACCATCACCTCACAACCTGGATTCTGGACTACCTCACCAACCGCCCACAGTATGTGAGGACACCAGACTGTGTATCGGACATGGTTGTTTGCAGTGTGGGGGGCCCCACAGGGAACAGTCCTGGCCCTGTTCCTCTTCACCCTCTACACTGCAGACTTCTCCCATAACTCAAACACCTGCCACCTACAGAAGTTCTCTGATGACTCTGCTATCGTCGGCCTCATCACGGATGGGAAGGACAGGGAGTGCAGAGAGATAATTCATAACTTTGTGGACTGGTGCCAGCAGAACCGCCTCCAGATCAATGCAGGTAAAACCAAGGAAATGGTGGTGGATTTTCGCAGGTGCACGCACTCCCCTCTGACACCTGTGAACATCCAGGGGATGGACATTGACATGGTGGGGTCCTGCAAGTACCTCGGTGTTCACCTCAACAATTACCTGGACTGGACTGATCACTCAGAAGCACTACATAAGAAGGGCTAGAGCAGACTGTATCTGCCGAGGAGACTGAGGTCTTTTGGAGTGCAGGGGTCACTCCTCAAGACATTTTATAACACGGTGGTGGCACCAGCTATCTTCTATGGAGTGGTCTGCTGGGGCAGCAGCATCTCAGCTGTGGACAGGAAGAGACTTGACAAGCTTGTCAAGAAAGCAAGCTCAGTCGTGGGATGCCCCCTCAAACCTGTGGAGGTAGTGGGACAAGGGAGGATGATGGCTAAGCTGTCATCTATGATTGACAATAGTTCTCACCCTATGCAGGACTACATTGCTGGGCTAGAGAGTTCCTTCAGTGATAGGTTACTGCATCCAAGGTGTTTGAGGGAGCGTTTCCGCAGGTCTTTTCTTCCTGCAGCTGTCAGGCTCTTTAATCAACAGTGCTCCCACAATAAAACAACCCCAAAACATGTACAACCATAACTAACTACAATATACTGGACAAGTAACAATGCAATCTGTCTATTTGTCCATACTGTATATAATGTACATAATTCCTACACTGTTTAATCATGTCTATACTATATGTTATTTCCTAGATGTGATATCTCTGTTACTGTGCTCTACACTGAATGCTGTTACACCGCAATTTCCTCCAGTGGGACTAATAAAGGAACATCTTATCTTATGTCCATTGCATCGCCCCGGCCCCACCTCCCTTTCTGCAATGATCACCTCACAGTCACCGACCTCTGCTCATCTCATCATCCCAACCCTTTCACCTCCATCCATACCCTCCAGCACACAACCCTGCTCCAACCTGTCTCTCACAACACTCCAAGTGAGGAATCAGCTCAGGAGGACCAAGGCAGGGAAGTCTGCAGGTCCAAATGGCATCAGCTCAAAGCTCCTGAAGTCCTGTGAAGACCAACTATGCAGGCCTTTGGAATACATGTTCAATCTGAGCCTGAAGTTGGGGAGAGTGCCACTGATATGGAAAATATCCTGCGTGGTACCAGTGCCCAAGACTCCACACCCCAAGGATCTCAACAGCTACCAGCCGCTGGCACTAACATCACACATGATGAAGACCCTTCAGCGGCTTGTCCTTGGTCATCTCCTCCCCCTGGTGAGCCCAGTGATGGACCCACTACAGTTTGCCTATCAACCGGGCATAGGAATGGATGATGCTGTCTTCTTCCTCCAACACCGAGCTCTGTCTCACCTGGAGAAGCCTGGGAGCACTGTGAGGATCAGGTTCTTTGATTTCTCCACCATACAGCCTGTGCTTCGGGGGGACAAGCTGGAGCACACAGGGGTGGACCATCACCTCACAACCTGGATTCTGGACTACCTCACCAACCGCCCACAGTATGTGAGGACAATGGATTGCCTATCGGACATGGTTGTTTGTAGTGTGGGGGCCCCACAGGGAACAGTCCGGGCTCTGTTCCTCTTCACCCTCTACACTGCAGACTTCTCCCATAACTCAAACACCTGCCACCTACAGAAGTTCTCTGATGACTCTGCTATCGTCGGCCTCATCACATATGGGGATGACAGGGAGTACAGAGAGATAATTCAAGACTTTGTGGACTGGTGCCAGCAGAACCACCCCAAGATCAATGCGGGTAAAACCAAGGAAATGGTGGTGGATTATCACAGGTGCACGCACTCCACTATGACATCGGTGAACATCCAGGGGAAGGACATTGACATGGTGAGGTCCTACAAGTACCTGGGTGTTCACTGGAACAATAAACTGGACTGGACTGATCACTCAACAGCACTATATAAGAAGGGCCAGAGCAGACTCTATCTGCTGAGGAGACAGGTCTTTTGGAGTGCAGGGGGCACTCCTAAAGACATTTCATAACACGGTGGTGGCACCAGCCATCTTCTATGAAATGGTCTGCTGGGGCAGCAGCATCTCAGCTGCGGATAGGAAGAGATTTGATAAGCTTGTTAAGAAAGCAAGCTCAGTCGTGGGATGCCCCCTCAACACTGTGGAGGTAGTGGGACAAGGGAGGATGATGGCTAAGCTGTCATCTTTGATGGTCAATAGTTCTCACCCCATACAGGACTACAGTGCTAGGCTAGAGAGCTCCTTTAGTGATAGGTTTTTGCGTCCAAGTTGTTTGAAGGAGCGTTTCCGTAGGTATTTTCTTTCAAAAATTGTATTGTATTGTATTGTATTCAAAACATAAATGGCAGCATGGTGGATCTTACATACACCGTGAGGATCAGAGGTGATGTCATCTAGCGACGTCATGTCGATCAACTGCTAGATGCAACAGCTCATCATGTGACACAATGCGACAACACAGAGGATGACACCCCTGTTCATGAGGACTCTGATTAACTCATGTTCGGCAGAGAAAACAAATGCAATGTAACGTGTCTACAACAAAATCCAGAAGATGCTTTGATTAGCTTTGCTCTGGTGTTTAATTGATCTATGTTGTGAATGGGAAATACATAACGCAATGATCTGCCAGCTTCCTGAGCTCCACCATGTAGTTGTCTTGATGCATGCTCAATAATCAAGGTAAAGGATTCACAAAATTTTCAGACTGAATATGTCACCTGTTTGAGTGACGAAACCTTTCTGAATAAACTTCTGATACAATTGAACCATTCCCGTCTTTTGTCCCCACCATGTAGTTTGATATTGACTCGTTCTTTTGCTGGTTTTGTTTATGAAATCTGAATCTCTCAGCAATGATGAGTGGTTTTGGGATAAAGTGACAGTGTAGCAATTTAGTTATGCCGTTAAACGATTTCTGTGCTGGCTTGTATGGTAATGTTAAACTCTAGCAGATTGTAGGTCTTTGCAAACATTACAGTCAGCAATACCACTACTTTCCAGTCGTTTTCAATATGGTTAGCTAGGCAATAATGTACTCTGTTTGTGTCGGGGGACCCGATCCTTGGGGTGGACCAACTTTTGCCGCAAAAGTTGGTCCAATGTTGGTCCTTCACGCTGTTAAATGCCAGGAGGACTGCAGTGACTTGTACATCGGGGAGACCAAACAGACGCTTGCAAAAAGGATGGCGCAGCATAGGAGAGCCAACACGTCGGGTCAGGACTCTGCGGTCTACACCCACCTACAGGCCAGTGGCCACTCATTCAAGGATGATGATGTTCACATCCTTGATAGGGAGGAACACTGGTTTGAGAGGGGGACTCAAAGATCCCATCTCTGTGAAGAGGGAACAGCCATTGTTGAACCATGGTGGAGTGGGTGAGAGTATATCTGTCATCAT
>OMLC01002394.1:10405-22456 GCA_900302585.1 Regalecus glesne
CCTCCCCCCCCCCCAACACGCACACACACATCCGCTGTCTTAGCCTCGTTCACTGCTGAAACTACCGTCAGTCGGGCCTGTTTGTACCTTGCAACTGTCTCGAGTCTCCTGGGATAACTTATCTCGGAAGGCCTCCTTCTTCAGTTGACCAGCTTCCCCTTGAGGTACCTATGACCTTGAGACCACAGCTCATATTTGCAACTTCAGCAATGGAAGCTTTGAACATAGCCCACTCTGGTTCAATGTCCCCAACCTCCACAGGGATCCCAGAAAAGCTCTGCTGTAGGTGGGAGTTGAAGGTCTCCTGAACAGAGTCCTCCTCCAAGCGTTCCCAGTTCACCCACACTATATGTTTGGGCTTACCAGGTCTGTCCCGAGGCTTCCCTATCCACCTGACCCAACTCACCACTAGATGGTGGTCAGTTGACAGACAGCTCCGCTTCTCTCTTCACCAGAGTGTCCAAACATGTGGCATTAAATCACATGATACAATAACAAAATTGACCTTTGCATAAACCGCTCTAGTACCATGTACACTCGCAAGCATCCTTATGCTTGAACATGGTGTTTGTTATGAACAATCCATGACTAGCACAAAAGTCCAATAATAAAGCACCACTCGGGTTCAGATCAGGGAGGCCATTCCTCCCAATCAGGCCCCTCCAAGTGTCTCCATCATTTCCCTAATGTGCATTGAAATCTTCCAGTGAAATGAGAGAGTTCCTTACAGGAGCCCCATGCAAGACTCTATCCAGGGTTTCCAAGTTGCCCGAATACTTTAAAGTGCTGTTCGGTGCATACTCACAGACAACAGTCAAAGTTTTTCCCCCATAATTCTAAGGCATAGGGAGGTGACTCTCATCCACATGGTTAAACTCCAGTATAATTAACCTCAGCCGGGACTTGTGAGTATCCCCATACCCACCTGGCGTTTCTCACCTTGGGCAACTCCAGAGAAGAATAAAGTCCTACCCCTAACAAGGACTTTGGTTACAAATCCGATGCTGTGCATACAGATTGGCCCCACCAGGTCTAACTGGTACCGTTCCACCTCCCGCACAAGCTCCAGCTCCTTACCCCACAGTGAGGGGACATTTCACATCCCTAATGCTAGCTTCTGTTGCTTGGGTCTGGTTCATTGAGACCCTTTGCCTTCCATTCTACCTGTTTGGCAGTGTACCTGACCCCACTGGTTCTTCCTGTAGGTTGTGGGTCCACAGGATGGAGAAATCTTCAAGTTTTTTTTTCAGGCTGAGCCCGTCCGTCCTTCTGGGCCTGGCTCCAGAAGAGGGCCTTGGGGTTCCTCTGGGCAGGGTATTGTCACTACTTCCTCGATCTTTCATCGGGGCTTCTTGAAACATTCTTAGTCTGCTCCCTTGCCTGAGACCAATTTACCATAGGAGACCCTACCAGGATGGGTAGAGCGGTCCTCTGGCAATCGAAAGATTGCAGGTTCAAGCCCCACACCTGCAGAGAATCATGTCGAAGTATCTTTGAGCAAGACACTGTTCCCCTAACTGCTCTACCATGTGATAAAAAGATTGGTGACCTATACAGGGTTTGTCCCCACCTTTTACCCAATGAGAACTGAAACAGGCTCCAAATCTCCCATGACCTGACTTCGGATAAGAAGTTGACAATGGATGTATAGAGACCCTACCAGGAGCACTTCAGCATCTCCAGACAACACAGCGGTCAGGTTCATAGAGACATTCAAACCTCTCCACCACAACAAAGTGATGGTTCATGAGAGAGGAATTATTGAGCATGCATAAAGAAAAATATGTTTTGTAACCAATTGGCTAGAAAAAGAGGCCAAGCTGGGAAGCAGGTTAGTGTGGTGAAAGATAAAGAGATGGGAATATGCTGAAAAGCTGCAAGGCATACTTTGAGAGGCTTTGTACTTTGAAGAAAATGAGTGAGAGTAGGTCGGATTATGTTGGCATAGTGAATCAGGAAGTGCAATGGATTAGCAAGGAAAAAGTGAGGGTAGCTATGAAGAGGATGAGGAGTGGAAAGGCAATTTGCACAGATGACATACCTCACAAGGCATGGGGGTGTTTAGGAGTGATGGCAGTGGAGTTTTTAACTAGATTTTTTAACATAAACTTGCAAAGAGTGGAGAAAAGGTACACTTGTACTGATTTTTATAAATATAGGAGACATGCAGAGTTGTAGCAACTAAAGAAGTATAAAGTTGTTGTTTTTTTATCCTTTTTTTCCCCAACCGAATTCCCCGAGTTGCTTATGGTTAGATCCGTTGCTTTTGATGCCCCTTTAGAGTGTTGACAGGAAAGAGGGAGTCGTAGCATGTCACATGATGACTAGCCCTCACTATGTCACACACCACAGTCTCACAGGGAAAGCACAGTGATTGGCCGCTGGAGGAGAATGAAGCAGAGTACTTTCTCTTCACTTAACCACGAATGCCTGGACAACCCAGAGGGGGACACCAGCGAACTTACAATCCTTTATCCAACCTAACCCCTATACCCATGTGAGGCTTAGCCAATTATGCCCCGACTAACTATGGACCTCCGGCTGTGGTTGGAAACGGCGCAGCCGGCATTCGAGCACCCAATGGAAATGATGCATCTTAGATTCGAACACCCAACTGTATGCAGGAATGATTCTTCTGTTTAAAGATGTCAAAAGATGTTTGAGGGATGAAACATTCTGAATAAACTTCTGATCCAGTTGAACCGATTCACCCATTTTTTAATTTCCTTTACCTGTATTATTAAGCATGCATCAAGACATTAATTTAAAATATATTTTTGCTCAATAATCCAGGAAGGTAAAAACTGGAAAAAATTCATTTTTTACCATTCAACCAAATTAAATATCTATGTATGCATGTCTAAGTATGTTTCCTTAAATTTTCTCAACAACTATTGGTCTGATTGACTTCGCACTTGGGGGTTTTATTGCCGGGGACAGGAGGAAGTTTGATGTTGACTGTTGTTTGGATGAGTAATTATTGAGAATGCTGAAAGCAGCAATACTGAAGGCCAATCGGTCGGCCAGTTTTGAACAAGTGCTGCACTAAGGGTGTCATCATTTGTTTGTTCTATTTGTGGGATACCATGTGTCACTTTATTGCATTTTTATTCAAATTACTGACACCATTTTTCCTCATTCTCCCATGATGGGCCTATCTGCCTCTGAGCATGTTTCCCCACCCTCATCCATCCCATTTGCTCTTTAAAAGCTTATGTGTGATTGTCAGATTTCACTCTATTTTTGTTGCAGTCTATAGTTTGTGTCATTTAAATGTGATCGTGTATTGTGGTCTTAAATATTTTATCTCTCTTGAGTATGTTATTATGTGTTAGGGGCGGCATAGCTCAGTGGGTAGAGCGGTCGTCTGGTAATCAGAAGGTTGCAGGATCGATCCCCGGTCCTGCATACAGCATGTCGAGGTGTCCTTGAGCAAGACACTGAACCCCTAACTGCTCCCCGAGCGCCATATGTTGGCAGCTCACTGCTCCTATACAATAGGTTGGGTCAAAAATGCAGAGAAATCCAAATTTCCCCTTGCGGGACGGATAAGGTAAAACTCCTTCCTCCTTCTCCTTCTTCTTCCTTCTTGTGCCTTGTAATCAAAATTAATACCTTTATTGTGGCTATAAATGGGCTATGTTGTGTAATTTTGAAGGTATGGGGATTGGGGGTACATCAATCCAGTTGGGATGTAGATGTTAAAGGGATTTTTCGTATATCGCACTTTTCTAGTCTAGCAGCCACTCAAAACACTTTACAATCAAGGTGTCCTTTACCGACCATAGGGGATTAAGGCCCCATACCCATTTCCTGACAACCCACTGTGAGATATGAACCACCCCCACCTGACTACGTGTGTGCTCTACCACTGAGCCACCATGGGGGTCTGTTGTCTAAAAAATTTGGGAACTATTTCTTCTTTTACCACTAGTACTGATATTATTACTGTTGTCATTCACTTCAGAGGTCTATTCATTATTGATCCAAATGGCGTAGTCAGACACATGAGTGTGAATGACCTACCAGTTGGACGCAGTGTTGAAGAGACCCTGCGACTGGTGAGGGCCTTCCAGTTTGTGGAGACCCACGGGGAAGTGTGCCCAGCTAGCTGGACCCCAGACTCTCCTACGGTAAGCTTTTACAGCCCATCCCACAAGCATGTGTTTTTTTTCTTAGTCAAGGATTCATAATTGTTCTCGTTTCATTCATTTCCATTATTTATTGACACTTTATATTGATTATTTGTATTTTTTTAAACACCAAGAGCAAATATGAATTGAATACCATAGTGTTATTTTTCCAAAGGCCCTTTTTCCATGGGGGACACCTCATTGATAATATCATTTGTTGTGTGTTTCTAGATCAAGCCAACTCCAGAAGGTTCCAAGGAGTACTTTGAAAATGTCAACTGAAGGCACAATTCACAGCTCTTACTAAACTACATTTCTCACAATAAATATAACTGTGTTTTCTCCCCAATAGTTTATTAAATAAATTGTATCTGTCCATATTAATCTGAATAAAATATTCTTTACAAAGTGGGACTTTTTACTACCTTTACTTATCACTTGACACCAATTAACTCATGTTGTGCTGTTAAGGATTTCAATTCAAACTGTTGACATTTTTTAACATCACATTTTGTTCACAGCAAGGTACATGCTGCAGACAAGAGCCTGCGTAAAATGACCAACGCTGTAGTCTAAAAGTTTGAGTTTGAAGATTGTCCAAAGTTTTATGGTTACGCTACAGTAAGGTCAAACTGCATCTCCAACACAAAATTGAAAGTACTAATTGTAATGGTCTTTGACAACCTTAATAGCTTTCTTGACTTTTAACTGCCTTGATTTTCAAACCTATTTTGGATGGACAACTAGAATTTTCCCTATTGCTACATTTTTGCAATTCTGAACGATACCATTCTTACCCAACACAGTGAACCAACCAATTTCAGAGCCAAATCAGCTAGCTAAACCCTATACACTTTATTTCCCATACTCTGGAATACATAATTTGCAAATAATTTTGCTTTCATTGTCTACATGAACTACACTTACATGACCCCGTACATAAACATGTTTATTTTGTTTTTACAGCAAGTTAATATGCATGTTCAAAATGTCTCATTAGACATTGTTGGTACACAACATGAGGTGCCAAATCAACTTCAGTGGGGGGGTTTGTTGAAAATTAGAAAAAAAGGCATTGCCACTTTTCATACATGTAAGGTACATATTGTATTTACACAAAATGGAAAAAAAAGCATTTGAAATACTCTCAAGCACTGCATGTGATTACGAAAAACATTTAGCCAAGTGTACATGAATTTCACTTTGTACAGTATGTTAGCAGAAATAAAGCAACCGCCTCATTTCTTCTGACATTCACTATGTTTTTAGGTTAGGCAACAAAACAATAATGGTGAGGGAAATGGCTTACCAGGAAGATGGAGAGCCTTTTTAAAGCTTTAAATAATTTGACAAAGAAATAAAATAGATATCCATAAGAGCTTTGAAAATGTTTATGCTTATAGGATGATTCAAGAGCTGCTTACAATTAAGGAAAGTGAATTAAAAATAAGGTGAAATAAAAACAAAAGGGGCCTTTGAAAAGATTTGGTGAATATTTCATGCAATTTCAGGCAAGATGTAACAGTGCCACCCGCTGCACCCAAAAAAACCCCAAACAAACAAAACCCCCTCCCAAAAAACCCAAACAACACTGATTTTCTTGGGGGGGACCCTGTAGTAAATCTGTACAATGAAAATACATAAGGGATCTAAATCTAAAGGTACATTATTAAGGTTATATACATTTTTCCCCTCATCCATATATTATCTTTACAAGTAGACTTCATTCAAACCCAAACATTAAGAAAATCAAAGACTAAACAGGGAAAATGGGGATCACACCAAACATCCATTAAAACTATCTGTTCATACTGTACCTCAGCGGTTGATCAGTCCCTCTTTTTTTCATTTGTACAGTATATTACTACAGCAGGACTAAAATCTCTTCCTCGACTGGACTGCCATTGTATCATGGGAATTTAAATTGTCAAAAGAGAGGAATGATTCAGAATGAATCGAGAGTTTGCATATGATCCATCATTGCAGTAGGAGTAAATTCAAACAACCTACTGTATTCTGTGATGGTGTCATTTAAAGTGAAGCAAAATGAGACCAAAAATACATTAGTAATGATAGCAGAGTGGACTTAGTAATACAAAATAGAATTAAGTCAACATACAGACACAAATCCAACTCTCCAATATTCTAATACAATAGAACAAAGGCTTTCAATACACTTATGCCTCTTCACTGAAGAGAGCTTAACTATTCCATCAATAAAGATCTATGTACTCGAGTGGGACTTGATTCAAAAGAAAAAAACATGTTATCATTTACCATTTGCTCCAATGTTTGTTGAAAAGCAATCCATAAAAACATAAACAATGTTTGAGGTCTTTTCTCCGAATTGCTCATTTTGCGGCGTTGAAATTCAGAATATGGAAAACACTGTACAAAGAGAGATTCTGCAAACACTTTGCAAAATACAAGGAAAAAAAAACAATGACTTGTGCCCGCCGCTTCTGCTAGGATACTCTTGGGGAGATCCATAGTGTTACCGATTTCCTTCTTAGTCAATTTTCACATTTGTGTAGATCTTTCTCACAAAGGCACTTGTTCCCATATAGCCAACGGCACCTATTGAAGCAAAAATAGCATCCTTATTTGACACTACATTAAATCAACAATAAAATATATCTATTTCAATCACAAAAAAGAGGTGAATCAGTTCAACTGGATCAGTTTATTTGGAAAAATTTCGTCACTCACCAGGTGACTTCTTCAGTCTGAGCTGAAAAAAAACAACCCCCCCTTATAAACAGTACATTGATACCACACAATAGGCTGGGTTCATATGCAAGTTGGGTGATCAACTGCACATTCAGTGGCAATGAGCACCATTCACAGAGGATTGGGGAATGTTTGCGATCACGGCATTGTAAGACGCCGACAGATGTACTCAAAGGCCAACACCCCTATTCAAAGACAGTCGTTCCCTCTTCACGTAAATGGCCTCTTTAATCCCCCTTTCAAACCAGCATTCCTCCCTATCAAGGACGTGAACACAATCTTCCTTGAATGAGTGGCCACTAGCTTGTAGATGAGTGTAGACCAGAGTCCTGGCCTGACGTGTTGGCTCTCCTATGCTGCGCCATCCTCTTAGCCAGCTGTTTGGTCTCCCCGATGTACAAGTCACTGCAGTTCTCCTGGCATTTAACAGCGTACACTACATTACTCTGTTTATGCCGTGGGGACCCGATCCCTGGGTGGACCAACTTTTGCTGCAGTGTGTTCAGGGGTTTAATAATAATAATAATAATAATAATAATGAAATAATGATTCCCTTATCAGTCCCGCAAGGGGAAATTTGTTCTCTGCATTTTTGACCCAACCTATTGTATAGGAGCAGTGAGCTGCCAACATATGGCGCTCGGGGAGCAGTTAGGGGTTAACTGTCTTGCTCAAGGACACCTCGACATGCTGTATGCAGGACCGGGAATCGAACCTGCAACCTTCCGATTGCCAGGCGACTGCTTTACCCACTGGACTATGCCGCCCGTTTGAAAGCAACTGAGACGCGATGTTTTGAAAATACGCGTCTCAACTGTTCCGACACTCCCGCCACATAAGGAATGACTACCGGTCTGCGCTTTGGCTCCTCCTCTCCCTCCACGTGGCTGGAGCTCTGTCTGGGAGGCTTCCTGGCTTTAACAAACCCCCAGTTAGGGTAACCACACCAGGGCCTGTTTAATATGGGACTTCTCTTCCTCCCCGGCCACTGAGTCAGTGGGGACGTTGTCAGCCCGGTGGTACAGAGTCCTGATGACTCCCAGTTTATGCTCCAGAGGGTGGTGGGAGTCAAACCGCAAGTACTGGTCCGTATGTGTGGGTTTACGGTACACACTCACAATCAATAATCATTTGTTAAAGCCAGAAAGCCTCCCAGAGTGAATGAAGAAACGTTTCCAAATAAGCTTCTGATCCAGTTAAACTGATTCACCTCTTTTTTGTGTAAGTAGTTAACTTAGAAAAAAAAGGTCAAAGTACATATGGATATTGAGAGAGGTAAAGCATCCTTGACATAGCTTCAGAAATACAATAATTAATCCTTAATCTAAAGCAGTATAACTTTACTATATCTGCAAATCTGTACAGTGGTGTGTATACCACATGTGCTGTAAAAACATATTTACAGAATCTGCAATGGTAAGGAACAGGCATGTCAGCATTAAAGTCCTATTATATGTGGAAGCTCTTAAAGCATCTAATGATTCTGTTTATAAAACTGAGCAGTCATTATCAATGCTCCTCCTTATTCAGTGAATCCGAAAATGCAAAATCCGATGCAGTTCAGGAATTACACTTTTAGTGGGATCAGATAACACGATTTAATCCTTGTCAACAATTTTCTATCGTTGGGTCTGATTATGAACATCTGGAATTATATACGGGCGACATTACCCTGTAGTGTGGCGTAATTTAAGGACCATAATGTGGCATCTGGGAAGCCCCACAACACCCCAAGGAAAAGTCTATCACGTCAGAATTTTCTGACAACTCTTACAATGTGCTCCTTGACTTTGACCAATAGGATGACAATATTCTTTGGTTCACATATGTAAACATGCCAAAGAGAAAGTGATGCTGCTGTTGCTGCTGTCAAGTGGAACAACAAAACAGAGGAAACGTTTTGTTGAGCAGCCGCAACAATCAATGCCCTTGCCTTTATTGACCATGAGTGAGTCAAAAAAGAGAGGCTTAATGTTACTTTAATGTAAAGCACTTCAGCACCTCTGTGGTTAGCTGATTAAGCTATGCAAGATTATTATTCCTCAGTAGCATTAGCTATAACAGAGTCTACAATCTTTTTTTTTTCTTTTTCTTTTACATTTCAGTAAAAAAAGACCACCAGCATCAGATAGCATTTCTGTAGCCATAATTGTCAATTTCTTGACCCTCCTTCCAGACGACCCACGAACTCATGCAATATCGTGAACTGTGCAACACTGATTGGTCAAGGACATACATGTAAATTGCCAGTCTCCTAGATAAGACACAACATGAATTTATGGCACTGTAAAATATCTACCCTGACGTGCCAACCATCAGGAAAGACCAAATATTGTGCACTCTAATCTTGGTGTTTGAGATTCTGCTGGGATATTTGAGTTCATCAATCTTAAAGCTCAGGGTCTTTACATGGGCTCAATAAAGCCATTTTAAAGAAATGACAAAAAAAGAAGAAAATGATTCAACTTTTTTTTAATTAAAGCTAGGCAGTTTTTAATTTGTTGTTGAGAGGAAGGAGACAGGCTGTGATGCTATTAATGCAAACATTTAATTTGATCAAAGGATGTTAATGTTTGGAATTTGCAAAAACTGTTGTGAAAATGAAACCAAATTGTGCTGTTGTTTCATTATAAATTCAGTTTCTTCTTGCTCAGGATCCTTTACAATATAAGAGCTAATAAAAACTATGAAATCTAGTCTGAAAACGTGCAACATCTTGAGTTCCCCTTGAACAATACTTAACATATCCATAACATTTACTATGGTATACTGCAGAAGTATAAAAAATTGACAATCTACTATTTGACCTTTCACCAAAAACTTAAAGACATTCTTCCTTGTGACCAAGGTTCATAGTTTATACCTGAGGCTACACCCAAATCTTTGCCATACCTTAAGTTCCTCTTTGCTCTGGAAACTTTCTAGCATGTGTTGGAAATGTACATCTGTCATTTGTCGCAGGAGGGACAGGAGGCAGGACACATATTCACCCTACCAATAAGAAGGCACATACAGACATATCAGGCTTAAATGTGAAAATGTGAGGCTTTACAATGAAAACCTCACATTTAGTGAGCTACTTGGCGAGATATGCTCACATAACACCTGGGTCCCAGGCATAAAAAAAATAAATATGCTATCACAAATCAGAAACATAAAATATGATCAAGAATAACAGCTAGCTGCTGTCACACTATTAACACAAAATGCAGGATTAAGCAGAAGCTGCTCATTTTACAGAACATGGGTTCCTATGTTTCATAAAGGCAATCAAAAATTGACAACAGGCCTATGTGGTATCCTGCGATTGCAAATACGTTTGCCTTCATATCTAGAAGCCAGGATACAATCTCTTCTCAAGAATTGGCCTTGACTATTGACTATATGGTTAAAAACAGAATCAGTTCAGACACTAACGGTTAGTGTCACATTCAGGGAGTTACCCTAGTTGTTCTGTCGGTTATCCGATGTGACAAGCATAGACTTCAAGGAAGGGATTTGATGCACTCCCGAAGAGTAAAAGGTTAATAAAAGACAAAAAGAAAGGAACAGGCATGCCAATTGCAAAATGATCAAAGTTCAAAAGACAGACATAAACTATAAGCCACATGCAAGGGCGCAAAAAGAGAAGGGGAGTAGATGAAGGAACCAGTAAGTTTTTGCTTTCTAGTAAGAAAGCAAAAATGGTGTATTTAAGAAAATGGCTTCTGGGTCGATAGATTGATAAGTTGACAGAATAAAGATGAAATGGAGTTGGATGGAGGGGGGATGTACAGATAAAAAAGATGGCTCGGAATGAGAGGGAAAGTAATGGTAGTGGTAGTAGTAGTTATATTGTTAGTTACTAACAGTGATCTCCGCGGTGCACTGCGGACAGCGTTGGCCCCTTACCGCCTCCTGCGACTGGCTTTTGCTCATGATTGACAACAGTGTCTGCAACAGAACATCCAATAGGGACTCCACCATCATCTCTACCTCCTCCTGCACTGATGAATCCTGGAAAATGTGGTGGTATGGATGGAGAGATAGGAGAAACAAAATTAACATCGGATGGGGTGGGAGTACAGAGGAGGGACAAAATACACATGAAGTAGTAAAATAACAGAGGGAAATAGAAAAAAAAAGAAAGATTAGGAAACAGAACAATGGAAATTGATGATAGAGCAACAGAGAAACAGTAAATGATTAAGATTATTAAGAAAAATTAGATGGGAAAGTAGAACTTTCAGATTGTGATTCCAATGTTTTTTTAATTGAATAAGTAAATATTTGAGTGTGTCTGTTCCTGTTTGTATGTCTTTACATAGGGGCAGTGCCTATATATGTTCATGTTTTCAAGTGCTGGTTCAAAAAGTACGATATATAATCACGAGTATCTCAATGCACGTGTGTGCCCGTGTGTATGTGTAAAGCTGCAAAATGTACTGAGGGTAATGAAGAAACCAAGTATGGACTACTACACTATTAATAAGGTGTTTGAATGTATGTGTATGTGCTCCAGGATTGGCCTCTATGCTCAACTAAATATCAAAGAAGAAGAAGGACCCAGAAGGAGGACAGTCATATGTAACTATCAATGATGATGATAATAATATATGTGTGTGTGTGTGCGCGCGTGTGCACGTATGTGTGTGTGGATATGTGTGTGTGTGTGTATGTGAGAGATGAGAATAGATGAAATATGAGTGATATCAACCTAGGAGCAGAAAGCACTGATGATAATGATGAAACCAAATATGGACTACAACACTGATAATAAAGGTGTTAGAACGTGTGAGCCTGTGTATTTGTGTGTTACCAGAGAGCTGCTCTTGATAATAGAGAATATGGAGCTAAGTATTCCAGAACAAATCAGCAGTTCCTTTTGCTGTCTGAGATGCAGATGGATGTGGTGCAGCACCACTGGGAGCAGAATCCTCCGAGACTCTGTTGGGTAAAACAGACAGAAAAGAGACAGACAGACCGACAGATGGATAGGTAGACAAAGAAAAACAAAAGTAAACATAGTGAGATGCAGAAAGAAAGGTAGACATTAGCCAGGCAGAGACACAGATAGACAATCCCATAAATAACCAGAAAGGTAAATAGTTGGCCATTAAGTAGATACATGAAGATAAACAAAATGGTAGAAATACAAAAGACGAATAAGCAGGCAGACAACAGGACACCATGCACCCAAGGAGAATAT